>JAQPPZ010013849.1:0-73112 GCA_028583015.1 Wollemia nobilis
ATGGTCTATCAAATGAAGCAGTGAAGTTGGAGTTCGGTCGGGATATCACGACAGGTCGCGATATCGCGATAGGTCACGATTTCGTGACCTGTAAAGGGGCGACACGTGGCTGAGGGACCGCAAGACCTAAGGAAAATAGAAGGCAAACAAGACCAAGGGTAAATGATGAACGACCGGGCAAAGCCAAGCTGGACACATGGCGGTCGTGAAGGGCACGTGGATCAAATTTGTGGCAACAGGGGGAGAAGCTTGGATGGATGAACACGCAGCCGGCCACGTGTGTACAAGCTAATTTATGGGTCACTTTAACTATTAAGGGAGGAGTCGACCGTGCTTTTCTTCTCGACATTTCTGGCTTTGTAACATTTTATAGTTGGTAGTTTAATGGAGGAGCCGACAGTGCAAGGACGGTCAGAACGACGCGGCCAGTGCAGGAAGACCATTAATGTCGGTACCTTGGTAGATCGGGCAGATGGCCGTTTAAGACTGAAATTTTGAAAATCCAGGAAGAGGGAATTTTGAATTTGAAATTATATTTGGTGGAGGCATTGATTGCCTGGAGGATCGAGGCCTCGTTAAAAACTCAAAAAATTTCTTGTAAAGGGATGGTGAAGTCGGGATTGGGGAAGAGAGACTGTGAGCCTGGAAAATTATTGTATGACTGTATTAAGAAAGTTAATGAAAATTACTGTGATTCTACTGTGAATTTGTGGTGTGAATCCCGGCTTGCCATCAAGTGGTATCAGAGCGGGATCTCCTGAGAGTGTAACAGATCGCCGGAGAAGGAGGCAGTTACACCAGGATCTGTGGAAAGATTTTCAAAAAAAAAAAAAAGAGAAATAGAATGCCTCCACGAAGGAACCGAGGCGGAGGAGGAGATGTGGTGCCGGTCGAAGACTTCTGAGCCTTGCAAAGGCAGGTTCAAGCCCTACAAGCAGAGTTACGCAGAAGGTGCGAACCCGGAGGGGATGAGGAAAGTGAAGACGAAGTTGAAGAGGAAGAACAGTCTGAGGAAGAAGAAGAAACTGTGGATCCAGCTCAAGCCCGGTTGTATAAGGCCATCTCTCAGATTGGAAAGCAGCCTAAAATGGAGGTTTCTACATACTCGGGAAACCTAAATCTAGAAGAAGTGATTGACTGGATAAATGATTTAGAGGAATATTTCAAGTACGAGGAAGTTGAAGACCCTAACCGGGTCATATTTGCTAAGACTAAGTTGAAGGGTCATGCCAGCATTTGGTGGAGAGGAATACAGTTGGAGAGGAATAGAAAAGGGAAGGAGAGAATAACGATATGGGATAGAATGGTGGAGAAGCTGAAAAGATAGTTCATCCTGGCAGATTACGAGTTATATCTGCTAAGAAAAATGCAAAGCTTGAGACAGACAAACAAAACTGTCCAAGAGTACACTGAAGAGTTTTACAAAATTTCTATTAGAATAGGGCATTTAGAGGCAAACAAAGAGAAGGTAGCCCGTTACATTAATGGGTTGAGGCTTGGTATCCAGGAAGAACTGAGCCTGGTTCGAGTAAACACCATTGAGGATGCTTACCAATTTGCCTTGAAGGTAGAAGAAAAGCTGAACAGGCGGTTTGAAGGCAAGCAAAGAGGAAGAGGCCGAGGTGGAAGGACTGGTGGGAGGACCAGTGGAGAAAGGTACAAAGATCCGAAGAAGACTGGTGAAGCTAGTAGTAATCAGGAACAAAGAGAAGAAGATGTTTATCAGCCCCGAGATTAGAACAGCTACCCAAGAGGACGGGGTGGATCTGGACGAGGATTTGGAAGAGGAGTATTTCGTGGAACATGTTTCCACTATGGTGAAGAAGGACACCGGGCATTTGAATGTCCACAACATCGAGAAAGAACAAACAAGAGGCCTGAGGGCCCAGCCAGAGCTGCTATGGCAGAGGAGGATGCTGAATCTGAGCATTTCGAAGAAGCGGAGAGAGGAGAAACAATGATTGTAAGAAGAGTCCTGTTGAATGAGGAGAAGGACACAGACCAAAGGAAAAGTTTATTCCGCACTAGATGTAAATGTGCGGGCAAGGTTTGCAATATAATTATTGATAATGGTAGCACATATAACCTGGTTTTTGAGGAAATGGTTACAAAGTTACAGTTAGAAAGGAAGAAGCACCCACACCCATACCGGGTCGCATGGTTACAAAAGGACCACAGAGCTTTGGTCAATGAGCAGTGTTCTGTTAAATTTAACATTGGAAATTATTGTGATGAGGTCCTGTGTGACATCTTGCCCATGGATGCTTGCCACATGTTGCTGGGGAGACCCTGGCAGTTTGATCGGAGTGCGGTACATGATGGCCGTGCCAACACCTACTCATTGACAAAGAATGGTGTACGCCATAAACTAAAGCCCTTGAAGGATGCAGATGAAAAGGTATGTAATATTTCTAGAGTCTGTTTAGTTGAGGGAAGAGAGTTTATGAATGGGTTAAAGCATGAACATTTATGTTATGCAATAATCCCTAGAGTTAGGGGGAAGGAATGCCAGGATGCCCCAGCAGAAGTTCTAAATCTGCTGGAGGAATTTCCAGACATTGTGTCAGACAATGTACCTGAGGGCTTACCCCCTATGAGAAAAATTAGCCATCATATAGATTTAATACCAGGATCAAGCCTGCAAAATAAAGCTGCACACAGGATGACACCTGTAGAGACTGAGGAATTAAATAGACAGGTCCAAGAATGATTAGAAAAGGGATTGATTCGGGAAATTTTGAGTCCATGCATAGTACCTGCAGTGCTGGCGCCAAAGAAGTATGGGGAATGGAGGATGTGTACAGATTCATGGGCCATCAACAAAATTACTATTAAGTACAGATTCCCGTTACCAAGAATGGATGATATCATGGACTGTTTAAGTGGAGCTGAGTACTTCACAAAGATTGACTTGAAAAGTGGCTATCATCAGATCCGTATCTGAGAGGGAGATGAATGGAAGACAACCTTCAAGACAAGAGAAGGCTTGTTTGAGTGGTTGGTCATGCCCTTTGGACTGTCCAATGCACCAAGTACCTTCATGCGGCTGATGAATGAAGTATCGAAAGAATTTCTCGGGAAAGTTTGTTATTGTTTATTTAGATGATATATTGATATTCAGGTAGGACCACTGGAGGAACACCCGATGCATATCGGGAGGGTCTTTGAAAAGTCGCAAGAAGAACAGTTATTAATAAATTTGAAAAAGTGTAATTTTGTCAAGAAGGAATTGGTATACTTGGGGTTTGTAATCTCAGTAGAAGGTCTGAAGATGGACCCCGAAAAGGTGAGAGCCATCATTGAATGGCCTACTCCAAAGAGCACAACAGAAGTGAGGTCATTCCATGGTCTGGCCGGTTTTATAGGAAGTTCATAAATAACTTCAACAGTATTTGTGCACCTCTCACAGAGACAATGAGGGGAGATAAAAAGGAGTTCAAATGGACATCAAGGGCTGAAAGGAGCTTTGATACATTAAAGAGAAAAGTTATAGAGCAGCCTGTTTTGGCACTTCCAGACTTCAACAAGGTATTTCAGGTGGACTGTGATGCCAGTGGCAGTGCAATAGGGGCTGTACTGAGTCAAAGAGGCAAGCCAATTGCTTATTTCAATGAGAAGTTAAATGATGTCCGGAGAAAGTATTCAGTCTATGATCAAGAATTTTATGCTATAGTTTAGGCCCTGAAGAAGTGGAGATATTATTTATTACCAAAGGAGTTTGTACTGTTTACTGACCATCAGGCTTTGCAATACATTAACAGTCAGACAAAACTAAACCAAAGGCACATGAAATGGGTGGAGTTCCTCCAAAGTTATACCTTTGTGCTGAAACATAGAAGTGGGAAGTCAAACAGAGTTGCAGATGCCTTAAGTAGAAGGCAAACTCTGTTGACTAGATTGACAATAGAAGTAGTGGGATTTGAAGAACTGAAGGGTCTGTACCTTGCATATCCGGATTTTGCAGAAGCCTGGAAGGCTTGCTTGATACCTATTACTATGGATGAACAAAATGGTTGGATTTATTAATCCAAGACGGAATGCTGTTCAAGGGTAGTAAGTTGTGCATTCCCAGAAGTTCCATGCGGGAGAATTTAATCAAAGAAAATCACAGCAGAGGATTGGCTGGGCACTTTGGTCGGGATAAGACCATTGCCTTGGTTGAGGAAAATTACTACTGGCCACAACTTCAGCAAGATGTGCGGAAGTTTGTGCAAGGTTGCGAGAATATGCCGGATGGCAAAGGGTGTAAAACAAAATACGAGGCTGTACCGACCATTACCGTGCTCGAGAGACCATGGGAGGACATAAGCATGGATTTTATCCTTGGATTGCTGAGAACACAGAGGGGAAATGACTCAGTATTTGTGGTGGTTGATCGGTTCTCCAAAATGGCACATTTCATTCCCTGCCAAAAGACAAGTGATGTAGTTCACATTGCTGGGTTGTTCTTCAAGGAAGTGGTACGACTTCACGGTCTACCAAGAAGTATAGTTTCAGATAGAGATACCAAGTTTGTTGGGTATTTTTGGAGGACTCTGTGGAAGAAATTGAAGATAGATCTAAAATTTAGTTCAGCATACCATCCACAGACAGATGGGAAAACAGAGGTGGTCAGTAGAAGCCTGGGCAATTTACTGAGATGCTTGATAGTGGATCAACCCAAGGGATGGGATTTGGTCTTACCACAGGCAGAGTTTGCATATAACAGTTTAGTTAATAAAAGTACAAATAAATCTCCATTCTAGATAGTATATGGAAATAGCCCAAGGAATGTGTCCAAACTAAGAACGTTGGACATAAGATAAAAGTGTAGTGCCAAGGCAGAAGAATTTGCAGAACATATGAAAAGTCTGCATGAGGAAGTAAGAAGACAAATTACAAAAATGAACAGTCAATATAAGACAAGGGCAGACCAGAAGCGACGGTTCAAGGAGTTCAATTTTGGAGATGAGGTTATGGTGCATCTCAGGAAGGAGAGATTTCCTGCCAAGACTTATAATAAATTGAAAATGAAAAGGTTTGGACCATGCAGAATATTGGGAAAGCGAGAGTCAGGAAATGTGTATGAAGTGGAATTGCCAAGTTGGCTTGATATTTCACCAATTTTTAATATCTCAGATTTAGTGGAATATCATGAGGGAGGAGGTACAAAAATGCGAAGTCCAGAACCATGGCAACTTCCAGCATCTACTTCAAGCACAGATGAGGCCGAGGAAGTATTAGATACCCGTGAAGGAAGGAGCACCAGAAACAGACAGTATACTGAGTATTTAATCAAATGGAAGGGCAGGCCTGTTGAAGATGCAACTTGGTCGTCGAAGACAGAGGTTGACTGCTTGGGTCCTCCCCCAACAAAAGAAGTGAGGATCACTTCTAATTTACCCAGGTGTCTGATGCAGGAGCATCTGGGGACAGTAGGGCAATCTTGCATCTTCAAATTGTTTCAGTTTCTTTTCTAAGTTCTTTACTCTTTGACCTCTTATTTCTCAGTATTGGGGAAGGTTTGTAGAGCAAGTTTGGTTTGGAAAGTTTTGTAAGGCAAAGGAGGGAGGGGTCGCGAAATCGCGACCCCAAATGTGGCAACGCAACTTTGGTAAGTTTCATCGTGATATCGCGACAATAACATGAGGTAGAGAAGGGACTCTTCAAACATCGTGATATCACGACGTCGCGATATCGTGACATCGTGATATCACGATAGTTTTAAGACGCAGAGGAGAGGGTCTTCAAACGTCGCGATATCGCGAAATCGTGATATCGCGATGGTAATACAAATAAGGGGAGGAGGAGCTCTAGACGTCGTGATATCGTGACATCGTGATATCGTGACATCGCGTTATCGCGACGGTCTATCAAATGAAGCAGTGAAGTTGGAGTTCGGTCATGATATCACGACAGGTCGTGATTTCATGACCTATCATGATATCATGGCCAGTAAAGGGGTGACACGTGGCTGAGGGACCGCAAGACTTAAGGAAAATAGAAGGCAAACAAGACCAAGGGTAAATGACGAACGACCGGGCAAAGCCAAGCTGGACACGTGGCGGTCGTGAAGGGCACATGGATCAAATTTGTGGCAACAGGGGGAGAATCTTGGATGGATGAACACGCAGCCGGCCACGTGTGTACAAGCTAATTTATGGGTCGCTTTAACTGTTAAGGGAGGAGTTGACCGCGCTTTTCTTCTCGACATTTTTGGCTTTGTAACATTTTACAGTTGGTAGTTTAATGGAGGAGCCGACAGTGCAAGGACGGTCAGAACGACGCGGCCAGTGCAGGAAGACCATTAATGCCGGTACCTTGGTAGATCGGGAAAATGGCCGTTTAAGACTGAAATTTTGAAAATCCAGGAAGAGGGAATTTTGAATTTGAAATTATATTTGGTGGAGGCATTGATTTCCTGGAGGATCGAGGCCTCGTTAAAAACTTGAAAAATTTCTTGTAAAGGGATGGTGAAGTCGGGATTGGGGAAGAGAGACTGTGAGCCTGGAAAATTATTGTATGACTGTATTAAGAAAGTTAATGAAAATTACTGTGATTCTACTGTGAATTTGTGGTGTGAATCCCGGCTTGCCATCATAAATGTACATGTATTCCACATGTACATGAGTCATAGGATATAGTCAAATGTAGAGTGAGGTCCAAGGAACTTATCTTCCTATATATAGGCCTTATAGTGAGTGAAACATGTGATAGGAGAGAATATAGAGAGTGCATATTATAGATTAGTAGTGGGGTACAATGTAGCTCTTCAAAAATAGTTTATGGAGTGTTCATGTCCTCCATTATACATCATTGTACTATTTTTGTAAGCTTTTATTAATGATATATTTTTGAGTTATTGCAAAAGTTTATCTTATCATTTTCTTCCATATTATAGTGCCATAATCATATAGTTATCATAGATTGCTTATCTTACATCTTGTGGTTGCATTTCCTATATCATATACTCATCAAAAGCTAATAGCACCTATAGGCATAACCTGACATTTTTGCCTGATTTCCTTACCAAATAGAATTTGAGGTGATATATGCCTCCATGAATAAGAGTATTAAAAAAATTATAATAGACCTCCCATTTATTTTCCCCTTCCTTTGCATACTTCCATGTTGGATATATTTTTATTGAATTTTCCTAAGGCTACACATGGAAATAAATGATAGCAAACAATTACAAATAAAAACCTAAACCCTAAACCTTAGTTTAAAATTTAAACATTGAAAATTGAGAAGATGGACTTGCATACATATTTTAGGCAGCAAATAACATCAAACAATTATTTTAATAAATAAATATATAAATAATAATAAGAAAAAAACTAAATGCTAAACACTAGTTTGAAGTTTAAAATTTGACAAGTAAAAATATGGACTTGCATACATATTTCATGTAGTAAATAATAACAAACACTTAAAAAATACACAAATTAATCCTAAAACCTAAGGGTCTAAACCCTAGTTTATTGTATATGGTTTTAAAAAATAAAAAATAAACTAATGCTTGAAGTATAATAAGAGAAAAAAGTCAATTTTCAAGAAATTTTCTTAACTCAAATGAATATTTTGGGTAGTTGTTTGTGGCTGTCAAATTTCTTCAAACTCAAGAAAAATTCATTGTTAGGATGTGATTTATGGTTTCATTTGGTGTGGTAGTAGGTAGGAAAACCTCTCTGTAAAGTTTGAAAGAAGCAAATCGAGGCAAAATGCAAAAAAGAAACATGTTTTTTGCTATTTTTTGCAAAACAAATATGATACTTTTTGAAACATTGTAATTTTGATGCAAATTTAATCAATCAGGTTGTGAATCAAGAAGGCTCAAATTAATTTTTTTTTGGTAATTTTCTTTCACTAGATTTTATGCCTAGGAACATGGGAGACAAATAAATGGATGTGATAAATCCTTTGATACCACATGATAAATAGAGGGTATGATAAGCTTCATAGGATAACATCATAAATATAGATACATAGGACATGCCCTAAAAATAGTTCATGATCCAAACTTATGTTATACCCCAAACTATAATGATGACAAAAGTCAAAGAATTATTACATTGATGGGTAAGGATTTGGAGGATAACCAAGCAATGTAAGGTATTATGGAGTAAACCTTGGTAGATAACAAAGTGTAGATTAATGAGGATACCCTAGAGAATAACGTAGAGAGTAATGATGACATAGGTCCATACAAATACATACCCATGGACATACACATGTATTTGGAGACCCTAGTAAGTATTATAATGCTTAAATTAAAATATTGTTTATTTAAGTTTACATATACACATATAGAAAAAAATACAAAAAAATAAAATAAAATTAAATATACTAACTAAATGATGATTGTCAAAACCATTGAAGGATGGAATTATCTAATTTCTCAAGGTATCTCTAGCATGACCACTTATATTCCTACTTAGTTTACCATATTCTATCATTTTCAAAGTTTTCTTGAGTGGTGGGTATAAAAGTAGATGCATTTGAGTAATCGGTTGAATGATAGGATGCATTTACTAGAGGTAAATATCATAGGTTGAGAATAAGTGTTGATTGATAAAGGCTCATGTGAGGGAGAGATATGAGCATTGAATGGAGACATACCCAAGTTGATATAGAACCTTGTCCATGCATGGAGAGAATTATTATTTTTTACATTGTGGAATCGATAGCCACTATGAATCCGAGTAGGTTGTCCGAATTTTTATGGTTACCATAGTATTCTACGTTGTCTGTCCCAAAAGCTGCCACATTGATCTTTGTGTAGTCCACCTCTATAACCATGATGCCATGATCATTTTAAACCTTTTACGTTGCTGAAAATACCAGGAAAGGAATAACATTCATTTTGACAAGGCCTGAGATTTGAACCTTGGACCTCCACCCCTCTTACATGGAAACAAATGGTTGCACATGGAAATAAATGATAGCAAACAATTACAAAAAAAAAATCTAAACCCTAAACCTTAGTTTGAAGTTTAAACATTGACAATTGAAAATATGGACTTGTATACATATTTTAGGCAGCAAATAACAATAAATAATTATTTTTAATAAATAAATAAATAAATAAATAAATAAATAAATATAAATTAAATACTAAACACTAGTTCAACGTTTAAATTTGACAACAAAAATATGGACTTGCATACATATTACATGTAGTAAATAATAGCAAATAATTACTTAAAAGAGATACACTGTAGCCCTAAACTCTAGTATATTACATTTGATTTTAAAAAATAAAAAATAAAGTAATGCTTGAAGTAGAATAAGAGAAAAAAGTTAATTTACAAGAATTTTTCTTTCCTCAAAAAAATATTATGGGTAGTTGTTTGTGGCTATCATATTCCTTCAAACTCCAAAAATCTATTATTAGGATGTGATTTAGGGTTTCATTTGGTGTGGTAGTAGGTAGATAGACCTCTGTCAAGTTTGGAAAAAGAAAATTAAGGCAAAATGCAAAATAAAATACCTTTTATGGTGTTCTCTCTCATGTTTGAAAAAATTGCAATTCATGATTTTTGTAATTTTATGCAAATAATATGATACTTGTTGAAACATTGTAATTTTGATGTAAATTTAATCCACCGGGCTATGAATCAAGAAAAATTAGCTTAAATTAGACTTTTTTGGTAATTTTATTTTACTAGATTCTATGCCTAGAAATATGGGAGACAAATGAATGGATGTAATAGATCCTTTGATACCACATGATAGATAGAGGATGTGATAAGCTTCATAGGAGAACATCACAATTATAGATACATAGGACATGCCTTAAAACTAGTTCATGACCCAAACTTATGTTATACCCAAAACTATAACGATCATAAAAGTCAAATAATTATCACATTGATAGGTAAGGATTGGAGGATAACCAAGCAATGTAAGGAATTATGGAGTAAAACTTGGTAGATAATTAAGTGTAGGTTAATGAGGCTACCCTAGAGAATAAAATAGAGCGTAATGATGACATAGAACCATACAAAGATATGCCCATGAGTGTACACATGTAGTTCGAGACCCATGTATATACACATATAAAACAAAATGTAATGCAATAAAATAAAATAAAATATACTAACTAGATGATTACTATAAAAATATTGAAGGATGTCATTATCCCATCTCGATTCCCCTTAAGCCCCTTTAGAGCTCATATCAATCAATTTTCAAAACCATGCCCTTCTTTGTCTGGGCCCTCTGGTTCTGCTTCTGCATGGACCTCAGATCCACATTCCTTAGGTATTTTTTCATCATCAGATCCTTGATCTACATGCACCCTGGGACATCTCTCTCCCATGTGATCAATCACACCAGTTAGCTGTGCTATTTTTGCATTCATATTCTCGATCTACCTATTCATCTGGGGATATATTCTAGGTGGCATCTTATCTTCACAAGCGAGATCACACCCGCTTTGATACTAAATTGATGCGGTGATGGAGAGGGGTCAATTTAACAAAAACCTATCTTAGCTGCTTAGACATCTTCATTCACCACACATAAAAGAAAAACATAACAACATAACCCATGAAACACAAAAAAAAAACATAATATTGTTTTTATTATATTTTAGCTACCACATCAACATTACATAATTGCTCTCTATAGAGCTTCATATTTGCATGCACTTCTCATAGTACCAATCTCCTTCTTCCATCTGAGGTTTTACATCTCAAACCTCATGCAAGCACTGCATAGAGTGCCAAATTCCTTCCTCTGAGGTTTTACACTACAAACCTCCTGCAAGCACTACACCAAGTGTCTATTTCCTTCCCCTGAGGCTTCACAACAGAAACCTCCTGCAAGCATTGCACCGAGTTCCAATTAATTTGGAGCCCCTTGATCCCCTCTCACGCTCCACATCCACTTCTTATTTATAAACATAGGCAATGAATTGCCAACTAAACATTATTATTTGTATGACAACTAAACATTCTTTTTTATTCTTTATTCGCATGAATTTTTTTTCTAAAAATACATTTGTTTTTCTAAAAATATAGCTTTTGCATGCTTATCTTTATCTGGTCCTCCGTAGTTGGCTCTTTCCAGCTGGATGCTCCTACATCAAACTCATCGAATAACAAAAATAATTGTGAGCTCCTTCTCACAAAGCTACACAAATTATAACATAAATCGGACCTACAGGATCAGAGTACACAGTAAAAAATATATAAAACACTATTTTTAATTATATATATATATATATATATTTAAACAACATATTACAATAGTGGCCATGGTTGTCATAAACTTCTAAATTGCTCTCCCAAAGCAATTCCATGGTGACCATAATTGCTACACATATGCAAACACTCTTTAGAGTACCAATATCCTTTTCCATCCGAGGTTTTACATCTCAAACCTCCTGCAAGCACTGCACAGAGTGCCAAATTCCTTCCCCTGAGGCTTCACAATAGAAACCTCCTCCAAGCACTGCATTGAGTGCTAATTACTTTGGAGCCCCTTGCTCACCTCTCACACTCCACATCCACTTATTATTTATAAACATGGGAAATGAGTTGCCAACTAAGTATTCTTATCCGTCTGACAACTAACCATTCTTATCTATCTGACAGCTAAGTATTCTTATCCCTTCTTTATTCGCATGAAGTTTCTAGCTATTTTATAAAAATACATCTTTTTTCTAAAAATCCAGCTTTTGCATGAGGTCCTATGTAGTTAGCTCTTGCAACCTAGATGCTCCTGCATCAAACTCATTGGGTAACAATATGGGTTACTTTACACACATCTTGACCAACAAGATTTAAGGTTTGAAAACGATGGATGTATTTTTTTGGTAAGTTAATAATTTTGCATTAAAATATGGGGTATTTGAAAGGTATCCCAACGCCTTGTACAAGAGAGAAAAAAATATTTGAAACATAGGAAACCATAGAAAGGACTAAAGAGGATGTAGGAAAGAAAAAAAAACCATCCATGCTAGAACAACAAGGAAGGAAACCAGAAAACTAACCCATGGAAAGGGTGAGAACACAAAAGAAAACCAAAGTAGAGCTAGCTAAGAGATAAAACAAGCTAGAACATTAGTTTGGTGCATCATTCTACATAGGAGAGGCAACCATGATATCCATATTAGCATCCTTTGCAGTGTTCTTGAGCACATACTTAGAGACGTCCTTAGAGACTTCACTATATCAACAACATCATTATCCTTAACATTATCCTTGATATCAAAAATTTTGATGGTAGCAAAAAAGGCAGGGCCCTCTTTATAAGTGTCATAGAAAAAGAGCAGGCTGAGAGCATTACGTTGTTCCTTTAGCTGAGCAATTCCTTTCCCAAGTGCAACGTAGGCAGTTTCTAAATGGTCAATGGTGGTAGAGGTGGACTGGATGGCAAGCTTGTGAAGATAATTTTCCACCACATCAAGAGAATCATAGTCAAATTTTTGTTCTTTCTTGATATTTTGATGGGTAGGAGTGTCCTTAAAATTGAGCCTCTAAGAGCATTAGACGATCATTTTATCAAGTTTGACCTTCTTATTGATATTTGAAATAGGTTGGGGTTTCTTGGTTTTGCTTTTTTTTTTGGACTTGGTGGCTTTAGGGTTGGGAGTAGAAGAGGAATTCTCTTTTGAAGAGTCATGGGAAGGAAGGTTTCACTTAGGAAATTTTTGGAGTAAATAGTCATAGAGGATTTTGAAAAGCCCTTGATGGGAAGGCCAACCTTCCTCTTTCTTACCACGGGTAGAGGTGATGGCATAATCAATGGAACAATATAGATCAGTAGGGATATTGAATATCTTGGCATCTCTAAAAAGCCTTAAGTTCACCAATTTGCCAATGAACCTTAGGTTTGAAAGTTAACTTCAATGAACTACAACTAAAGGGTTTGAATGGTTCTAAGAGTGGCTAAGGTAAGTTTTCTCAAGTTCACCCACATATTTTTTGAACCCCAGGTTTAGCCCAAATATTTAGCGAACCTCATCCTCAAACCCATTTCGGTCAAACTCTAGTAGGATTTGGTGAAATTCAGCAAGATCAGTTTTAATCGCTAAGGCAACCATCATAAGGGTACTCCATATAGAAAGAAGAGGTAAGTGAAAATTTAAATATCCCCCATCCCATCCAAAAAGTGCTACTATATCGGGAATATCCTTGGAGATAAATCCCACCTACTATAATAATGTTATAGTTAGTACAACTTGTCTGGAGTTGTACTCTATAACTACAAGTATGAGTGTACCATATGCCTCTAATGTACTATCACCTAACAAAATGATAAATCTTAGTTGTCCCAACTAAGTTTTAATATTTGAGCATTAATGTAATGGGGGGAAATTCTTCTATAAAATATGCTGAGCAAATAGAACTATTGAAGCATCTTTTAGAGCTCATCCACTATTTTTTTGAGGTCATATCCTTTAATTAAGTTACTAACATGATCTAGAACTATTACTCATGCTAATAATTTTTTACTTTTAAACCTTTACAAACTAATCATATCCAAGCAAATGGTTTTTTTGGATTATAAATAAGAGGATATGACTTAAATAAAGCAACAAACCAAAAATTTGGAGAATCCTCCTCATTGATTGACCAATTAATATATTTCTTAATCTATAGAAAGTTCCTTGTTATCAATTCTTTATACAGGGTTTGTTTACTAAATTTAATATGTTTCTTAATCCATAGAAAGTTCCATGTTATCAATTCTTTAGACAATATTTGTTTCCTAAATAATTTTTATTGCATCAACAAAACCCTATATATTTTTAAAGTAACACTTTTGCTTAACACTTTCTTTGATATTTGAATAATCTCTAACCAAGTTTTGTCCCTAATGCCAAACTCATAAGTTTTCAATCTTACAAGCATGCCATTCAACATTTTTCCTTTGCAAACACTATCCCACTTACAAAGAGAACCTAAATTCTTCCTCACATCCTTTCCATACAAAATTTCTTTGAATTCTATCAAATTCAGAAAACCTTGAAAGTGACATCACATATGTAGGTATAGACTGTAATATAGTCTTTATGAGTGTAGCCTTCAAGTCGAGGTTAAAAACTTAACTTTCTAGCCTACTAAAAAAGATTTCATTTTATCCAAAATTGAGTCTTTTAGCGCCTTCTTTTCTTTATTTTTTTTAATGAGTTTACAAAGGTTTTTATGAGGGATATTGGTCCCCTCACTGAGTGGGGTTTGAACCTTGGATCTCTGAAAGAGAGGAAAAAAATCTTACCATTGCAGAAGCTTGCAACTACCTTATTTTATTTATTATATAAATGATATCACTTTATTAATTTTTAACTCTAAAATCTCCATAATATATCTTTGTATGTCTAGGCCAATATTAATGAAAAATATCTTATATTTTAATGTACTAACAAAACAACCAAGAACCTTTTGATAATATGATAATATTGGTCTAAATTCCAAGGCCTCACTAGTTAAGGTATGATCCAAAAGAAAAGTATCATCAACAAATTAGATATGAGATTCAAAAGGACTATTTGTTACAACTTGAATACCTTTGGTTGTTCCTTCCATTTTTATCTTTGAGAAAGCTCTCCCCAATGCCTCAACAAGAATATGAAATAGACAAGGAGATAGTTGGTCACCCTCTTGAAGTCCACAAGATGATACAAAATATTCAACAGGGTCTTTTGATCAAAATAGAATATTCTGGAGTGATATAATATGTAATCCATTCACACCAAACTTGATCAACACCATTTTTTTTATAATATCATATAGAAAACTCCAAAAAAAAACTACTATGTATGGCCTCTTGGTCACTTATTATACTATTGAAAATTTATTTGCTATGAACAAAACCACCTTGTTCCTTTGAGATAATATGATCTTGAATGATTTTAAATCTATTTGTTATAAATTTTAAAGTTTTTAATAAATCATGTTATAAAGGAATAATGGACAAAAATTATCAAAATATTTTGTTTCACCTATCTTGGGAACTAATACAAGAAATTTTGTATTGATATCACTTATTGTAGCCTTATTTTTCTTGGCCTCTTCAACCATAGCCAATGTATCATTCTTCAACAAATCTAATTTTTTTTGAAAAAATATTGTAGGGAATCCATAAAGGCTAATGCCTTACTAGGATGAAAAGAGAAAACTACCTCTATAGCTCTTCCACGAGATATTGCTCATCAAGTTTACATTCTATCCTTGTGTAATAATTGATGGACTATTTCGTAAAAGCTTACCTTAGCCTATTTATCTTACCCAAATTCTACCATAATATTTTTGAAATAATTATTTGCTTCCTTTGTAATATCTTCTTCTTTCTTGATACTTATTCTATATGGAATTGAAATATTGTTTATTAAATGTAAATATAAATATATTTTTGTTAGATCATGAAAGAGTGTGGTTATTTTTATCCCCTTCCTTAAGCTATCAATCCCAAGATTTCTAGACTAGTATGACTCTTCCTTTTTCAATATATTAAAGTGATAAAAAATGATTATTTTTCTTGCATATAAGTACTATGGCCCATTTGATTGATGTCTACTATCTATTGTAAATTTTTGAGCTTGGAATTAATTTTCTAGAGTAAAGTTTACTTAACTCTAGAGTAAAGTTAAGAAGTTACTTCAAGCAATGTAATAAATGCACAAGTGTGATAATATGCAATGATGTAAATGTACATGTATTCCACATGTACATGAGTCATAGGATATAGTCAAAGGTAGAGTGAGGTCCAAGGAACTTATCTTCCTATATATAGGCCTTATAGTGAGTGAAACATGTGATAGGAGAGAATATAGAGAGTGCATATTATAGATTAGTAGTGGGGTACAATGTAGCTCTTCAAAAATAGTTTATGGAGTGTTCATGTCCTCCATTATACATCATTGTACTATTTTTGTAAGCTTTTATTAATGATATATTTTTGAGTTATTGCAAAATTTTATCTTATCATTTTCTTCTATATTATAGTGCCATAATCATATAGTTATCATAGCTTGCTTATCTTACATCTTGTGGTTGCATTTCCTATATCATATACTCATCAAAAGCTAATAGCACCTATAGGCATAACCTGACATTTTTGCCTGATTTCCTTACCAAATAGAATTTGAGGTGATATATGCCTCCATGAATAAGAGTCCCAAAAAAATTATAATAGACCTCCCATTTATTTTCCCCTTCCTTTGCATACTTCCATGTTGGATATATTTTTGTTGAATTTTCCTAAGGCTACACATGGAAATAAATGATAGCAAACAATTACAAATAAAAACCTAAACCCTAAACCTTAGTTTAAAATTTAAACATTGAAAATTGAGAAGATGGACTTGCATACATATTTTAGGCAGCAAATAACATCAAAAAATTATTTTAATAAATAAATATATAATTATATATATATATATATATATATATATATATATAAAAAAAAAAAATAATAATAAGAAAAAAACTAAATGCTAAACACTAGTTTGAAGTTTAAAATTTGACAAGTAAAAATATGGACTTGCATACATATTTCATGTAGTAAATAATAACAAATACTTACTTAAAAAATACACAACTTAATCCTAAAACCTAAGGGGCTAAACCCTAGTTTATTGTATATGGTTTTAAAAAATAAAAAATAAACTAATGCTTGAAGTAGAATAAGAGAAAAAAGTCAATTTTCAAGAAATTTTCTTAACTCAAATGAATATTTTGGGTAGTTGTTTGTGGTTATCAAATTCCTTCGAACTCTAGAAAAATCCATTATTAGGATGTAATTTATGGTTTCATTTGGTGTGGTAGTAGGTAGGCAAACCTCTCTTTAAAGTTTGGAAGAAGCAAATTGAGGCAAAATGCAAAAAATAAATTCATGTTTTTTGCTATTTTTTGCAAAACAAATATGATACTTTTTGAAACATTGTAATTTTGATGCAAATTTAATCAATCAGGTTGTGAATCAAGAAGGCTCAAATTAGATTTTTTTTGGTAATTTTCTTTCACTAGATTTTATGCCTAGGAACATGGGAGACAAATAAATGGATGTGATAAATCCTTTGATACCACATGATAAATAGAGGGTATGATAAGCTTCATAGGATAACATCATAAATATAGATACATAGGACATGCCCTAAAAATAGTTCATGATCCAAACTTATGTTATACCCCAAACTATAATGATGACAAAAGTCAAAGAATTATTACATTGATGGGTAAGGATTTGGAGGATAACCAAGCAATGTAAGGTATTATGGAGTAAACCTTGGTAGATAACAAAGTGTAGATTAATGAGGATACCCTAGAGAATAACGTAGAGAGTAATGATGACATAGGCCCATACAAATACATGCCCATGGACATACACATGTAGTTGGAGACCCTAGTAAGTATTATAATGCTTAAATTAAAATATTGTTTATTTAAGTTTACATATACACATATAGAAAAAAATGCAAAAAAATAAAATAAAATTAAATATACTAACTAAATGATGATTGTCAAAACCATTGAAGGATGGAATTATCTAATTTCTCAAGGTATCTCTAGTATGACCACTTATATTCCTACTTAGTTTATCATATTCTATTATTTTTAAAGCTTTCTCAAGTGGTGGGTATACAAGTAGACACATTTGAGTAGTGGGTTGAGTGATAGGATGCATTTACTAGAGGTAAAGCTATCATAGGTTGAGGATAAGTGTTGATTGATAAAGGCTCATGTGAGGGAGAGATATGAGCATTGAAGAGAGACATACCCAAGTTGATATAGAACCTTGTCCATGCATGGAGAGAATTTTTTATTTTTTACATTGTGGAATCGATAGCCACTACAAATCCGAGTAGGTTGTCCGAATTTTTATGGTTACCATAGTATTCTACGTTGTCTGTCCCAAAAGCTGCCACATTGATCTTTGTGTAGTCCACCTCTATAACCATGATGCCATGATCATTTTAAACCTTTTACGTTGCTGAAAATACTAGGAAAGGAAAAACATTCATTTCGACAAGGCCTGAGATTTGAACCTTGGACCTCCACCTCTCTTACATGGAAACAAATGGTTGCACATGGAAATAAATGATAGCAAACAATTACAAAAAAAAAAATCTAAACCCTAAACCCTAGTTTGAAGTTTAAACATTGACAATTGAAAATATGGACTTGCATACATATTTTAGGCAGCAAATAACAATAAATAATTATTTTTAATAAATAAATATAAACTAAATACTAAACACTAGTTCAAAGTTTAAACTTTGACAACTAAAAATATGGACTTGCATACATATTACAAGTAGCAAATAATAGCAAATAATTACTTAAAAGAGATACACCTTAGTCCTAAACTCTAGTTTATTACATTTGCTTTTAAAAAATAAAAAATAAACTAATGCTTGAAGTAGAATAAGAGAAAAAAGTTAGTTTGCAAGAATTTTTCTTACCTCAAAAAAATATTATGGGTAGTTGTTTGTGGCTATCATATTCCTTCAAACTCCAAAAATCTATTATTAGGATGTGATTTAGGGTTTCATTTGGTGTGGTAGTAGGTAGATAGACCTCTGTCAAGTTTGGAAAAAGAAAATTGAGGCAAAATGCAAAATAAAATACCTTTTATGGTGTTCTCTCTCATGTTTGAAAAAATTGCAATTCATGATTTTTGTAATTTTATGCAAATAATATGATACTTGTTGAAACATTGCAATTTTGATGTAAATTTAATCCACCGGGCTATGAATCAAGAAAAATTGGCTTAAATTAGACTTTTTTGGTAATTTTATTTCACTAGATTCTATACCTAGGAACATGGGAGACAAATGAATGGATGTAATAGATCCTTTGATACCACATGATAGATAGAGGATGTGATAAGCTTCATAGGAGAACATCACAATTATAGATACATAGGACATGCCCTAAAACTAGTTCATCACCAAAACTTATGTTATACCCAAAACTATAACGATCATAAAAGTCAAATAATTATCACATTGATAGGTAAGGATCTGGAGGATAACCAAGCAATGTAAGGTATTATGGAGTAAACCTTGGTAGATAATTAAGTGTAGGTTAATGAGGCTACCCTAGAGAATAACATAGAGCGTAATGATGACATAGAACCATACAAAGATATGCCCATGGATGTACACATGTAGTTCGAGACCCATGCATATACACATATAAAACAAAATGCAATGCAATAAAATAAAATAAAATATACTAACTAAATGATTACTATAAAAATATTGAAGGATGTCATTATCTAATTGCTCAAGGTATGTCTAGTATGACCACTTAGATTCCTACTTTAGTTTATCCTATTCTATTATTTTCAAAGTTTTATCAAGTGGTGGGTATACAAGTAGATGCATTTGCTTTAGTGTATTATGCAAGGTATATCTTACAATATTTAGGTAGTGATTATAGTAGTGGGTTGAGTGATAGGATGCATTTTATAGAGGTAAAGCTATAATAGGTTGAGGATAAGTGTTGATTTATAAAGGCTCATGTGAGGGAGAGACATACCCATGTTGAGATAGAACCTTGTCCATGCATGGAGAGAAATGTTAGTAACAAGGACTTGATAAATATAATAATGGACTGAGATTAAATACTTAGGATTATATTTTAGAAGACAACACAAAGTGTGAAATAGAACCTAATAGGGATAGTTGACTATATAATAGATAGACTATTGGATGTATGTGTAGAGGGTTTCATAGATTCATGTACCTTTAGCCCATCATTCCATTAGTGGTTGTGCATATTATGTCATTTTTAAAAATTTATTGATATTATGAGATTATGCACATTATATTTTTATATAATTTCTTATGTATCTATTTATTTTTATAACATTTATAATTAATTATTATTCATTTTTAACTTGAGTATTAATTTTTTAGTCTTTATGTTGAGGCACTATACATAAATAAAATTTTATGATTTTTATGTAATTAACATAAACAAATAGATTTGGAAAAAGGATATGATTTATAATTTTTTTTTTAATTTTATCTATAGTAATCAATAAATAAAGAACATGTAATTATAAAAAAAAATTAAATAAAATATATATACATAGAATTTACATTCCAATGCATATCATTATACAATTTCATTGTAGAGTGCTGTAATTTAATTTGTATAAAGCCTGTAAAGTTTTATTAATGACCCTACCAATAAAAAAATCAATATAAATATAAATATATACATATATAATTATAATAAAACTTATAAATTATAAATAAAGTAGCAGGAAGTGAGTGTGATTGTAGCCAAAAGTGTAGTTAAAAGTGAGAGCCCAAAGTGAGTGTGAGCATGAGCTAAGAGTGAGTGCAACCAAAAGCAAGTACGAGCCAAGAGTGAGTGTAGCTAGAAGCGAGTGTGAGCATGATCTAAGAGTGAGTGCATACAAAATCAATTGTGAGCATGATCCAAGAGTGAGGAGAAACCGTGAGAAGGGAAGTAGGAAGTAGAAAGCAAAGTGTGATCAAGGAACAATTGTTACTTCTTGTTCCAGATCTTAGGAGAATTTAAAGGGTTTATTTGAATAAAATTTAGGTAATATGGAAAGAAACTTATTTATGAAATTCCTAACAAAGAGTATGGAGAGAAAAGTTCAAAGTATGTATGTCGTAGTTAGCAATAAGAGGAAGAGTAAATCTATGGCAAATCCAGTCTAGGTAGTAGAGTCTACACCATAAGTGATTATAGAGGATGAGATGATTGAGAATAATATAATGGTTCTTAAAACTAGAGGGTTAATATGTAAGTTTCATGGATACTAGCCAGGTTTTTTTGAATTTCAAAATTGGATTGAGTGGAAGTGGAGAATGAATTCAAATTACTCCATGACTTTTCTTCCAGAAATATTTTTCTTCATTATTTTCTTCAATTCAAAAATAAGCGATAAAATAATGGATGGAGGTCCATGTTTTAGGGGTAAATATATGCTATATTTAAGACCTTGGAGTGAGAAGTTTTTTGGGGAAACAAAAACTATTAAAATGCTTTAGATATGGATTAGACTTTTTAGACTTCCTTATCAACTCATCAATAAGGTGGTTTTGAAGAATATTGGTAATACTTTAGGTGAATTCATCTAGGAGGGATCGACAACTAAGGAGATAAGGGATGTTGTATACACTCAAATATATGTTCCCATGGATATTTATAAACCTTTACCATAATCAATTAGGATTAAATCTCAATCAAGATAATGATATCAACAAGTGGATTATGAAAATATTGTATTTAATTTCCTAAATATCATGAAACCGAGCACATGGTAAGATACTCAAAAGTGAAAATGGAGGAAGAGATGGAAATTTTTGGGTATGAGGGTAGCTTCAATTTGAAACAAGGAGATCATATCACAGGAGAAGCTAGGTCAAATCAAGGATTTTCCACTCCTAAGAAAGTGGCAAAAAAAATCCCTCTATATTATCAAATGGAAAAGGCTATTACAATTCGCTCAAATTAATCGTTACAAGAAAAAATAATATGAGTAATGAGGAAGTACAATGCATAAGTTCAAATATAGAAGGAGCTAAAGGCATGAAGGAAGAGGGGAAGACATATTTTAAAGCAAAGGAATATGGGGAGGTAAATTTTAAAGCAAATGAGGTGAAGGAGGATAAGATTAATCTAGGTAAATCACCTTTATTATCCTCAAGTTGCATAAAATATTATCCTTAAAATAAAAAAGAAAGTAGTACAGAGTGTATTCCTTGCACTTTAGGATTTCAATAGTAGTATATTAAATAAAGTCTTATGGACGATATCCAAGGAAATTTAGGGTTTCCAAGTCAACATATAAATGTAACGACTATGGAGGATCATCTATGTAGTTTAGATATTTTAGAAAAACATAAAGAAGAAAATTATAATGAGGCTATTCCTTCAACTTTTGATTCTTTAAGGAAACATAAATCCTTAAAATATAAGTCTCATTATAAACAATATGAAAAAAAATTAAAATAGAAGAGATTGTTGAAGATGAGAGTGTTGGAAAGAATGGAAGAAGGAGAGGAAGGCCATCAAAGTAGGAACAAAGAGAAAAATAAACTCAAAAGGATTTTGATCTAAGACGCTAAATAAAAATATCATAGTTGTTAACAAGTGGGGTTAATCCCACTAATAAAAATAAAAAGTGTTGATGATAAAAATGATATCATGGAATATTAGGAGTATGAATAAAACTTCTAAAATAAGAGTTATTTAGGAATCAATAGGTTTTTATAGTTCTGATTTTATTTTAATACAAAAAAAATTAAGAAGTGAGGAATGTAAGGATACTTTTAATAAGATTTAGAAGACAAGTGATTGTTTAGCAGTTTCTTCTATAGGAGCTTCAAGTAGTATTTCAATAATATGGGACAAATGCAAATGGGATGGACAACTATTAGAACCAAAAAGTAATTGGGTTGTCATATTATTTTGTAGGAAAGAGGAAAACATCAAAGTTAGGGTTAAAAATGTATATGATCCAACTATAGTTACTCCTTGTGAAAGATGTGGACTTAGCATATTTTTTTCAAATACAATGACGATTCATTGCAATCTATGTATTTGTGGGGGTGATTTTAATATTGTTCTATCTCTTTTAGAAAAGAAGGATGCCATTCTAATATGGTCAGAAATCAATGAAATATTTTGCTTCATTTATCAATTCTCAAAAGGATATTGATCTGGGAAGCCAAATAAAAATATCATAGTTGTAAATAAGAAGTGGGGTAATGCCGCTAATAAAAATAAAAAGTGTTGATGATAAAAAAGATATCATGGAATATTAGGGGTATGAATAAGACCTCTATGAAAATAGTTATTAAGGAACGAACAAATTTTTATAGTCCTAATTTTATTTTAATACAAAAAACAAAAATAAGTAGTGAGTAATGTAAGGATGCTTTTAAGAAAATTTGGAAGATGAGTGATTGTTTAGTTGTTTCTTCTATAGAAACTTCAAGTAGTATTGCAATAATATGGGACAAATGCAATGGGATGGAAAACTATTAGAACCAAAAAGTAATTGGGTTGTCGGATTATTTTTTAGGAAAGAGGAAAACATTAAATTTGAGGTTATAAATGTATATGCTCCAACTATAGTTAATCCTCGTGAAAGATGTTGGAATGAACTTAGCATATTTTTTTCAAATACAATGATGATTCATTGCAATATTTGGATTCTTGGTGGTTATTCTAATATTGTTCTATATCCTTTGGAAAATAAGAGTGTCATTCCAAGATGGTCTTAATAAATGAAATATTTTGCTTCATTTTTCAATACAAAATATCTTTGGGATGTTAGTCACTCAATTTTTCAATATACATAGGATAATAGATGCATTGGGAATATCATATAGCAAAAACACTGGACAAATTCTTATTATCCAATAAATGGTTGCAAATAAAGTATACAATATCTTCAAATAGTTTATTGCAAGTAGAATCAGATCACAAATCTATTCTTTTGATTTATGAGTTACCTAGTAATGGTCATGCAAAACCATTTCACTTACAATCTATGTGGCTCCAAAACCCTATTTTTTTCTAGATGGTTATGTTATGGTGAGATGAATCAAAATTTAAAGGATCATGTATATACAGGTTTATTCAAAAGTTAAAATATTTAAAGGAACAAATGAAGATATGGAATACCAAATATTTTAGTAACATTTTTAAAGAAAAGAAAGATATTGAATCCAAGCTCAAAAATTTACAAGAGATAGTAGAAATTAATGCAATAGACTAGGATTCTTATGTGAAAGGAAAATATTTACTTTTTTATAATCATAATGCATTGAAAAAGGAGTCATATCCTTGTGAGTGTGATCTACCGGTAATGACACCACTTGCCTTATCGATGATGTGACACGGGTTCAATTCCCATGGTGGATGTGTATAAGAAATATTACTAAAAAATAATGAGTTATATGGGTTCCAAAAATCTAGAGAGAAATGACTCACAAAAGGAGATAAAAAGATAAATTTTTTTCATTCTACAAAAAAATATTTTTTTCTATTGGTCATATCAAAAATATTATAACTCTAGATGGAAGAAATATTGTGAATGAAGAAGATATAAGGAAGGAAGCAATTGATTATTTCAAAATCCTTAAAGATGATGACATAAGATCTTAATATTTGTCATAAGTAAGGTAGCATCTACAAGATGATAATGTGAAGATAACTTGTTGAATATAAATCTATCTTTACTATGATATATAAAGTTCTTTAATTACAAAAAAATGTAATGGTTGTTGACTAATGGTGGATATACACTTACATTAGTCTCCTAGGAAAAAGAAAAATATTTGTTCTAGCTAGTAACTTTTGTATGAATGTCCTTGTGGATTCCATTATTATAGTGGTATCGACAAAGAAAATGAATTAAAAACGATAAAGCTCATAAAAATATAGTCTTAAGATAAATATCATAGAGAAAAGATAAGTTAAAGTAAATTAAAAGTCAAAGAATACACAAAAAGGATATTGTTGATATTATAATACAAGTATCATGTATATAAAAATATAAGGACAAAGATCAAAGTCAAACATTTGTAAATATCACATCAAAGGGAAGGTGAAGATAAAATTAAACAAAGATAAAGGTTAATGTAAAGAAAATATTAAATATCAAAGTCAAGTATAATAGCTCTTAAGATGCATGATATTAATTGATTATTTAAGCTCTTTTATTTCAAAAAAGGCTAGTCAATATTCTCCTACATAAAACTTAGTGGTGATGATATATGGGACGAGCCAATTAAGATTAAAATTATCCTTAATTTTAGATTTAGCATAGTGTTATTTTAATTCTCTTTAGGGACCAAGTCACCAATATTAATGGAGTGGGACTTGATCTATTCTTTATACTCTCTTTTATGTTTCTATTAATGGACACAATTTAACTGAATCATCAATTCACTTATCCTCTAGGAGATCCAATTGGGCAAAATATTCTAACATATACTTACAACTAATGGAGGTTGTCTCTATTATCATTGTAAGAGAATAAATTTCAATATCAAAGGGACTGATAGCCTTGGATCTATAGCCAAATAAAAAATGATGTTACTAGTTGGATTTCTTACACTAAAATAGTAGGCCTAAAGAGCAGGGTAGATTTACAAATGCAAATGCTATACAATCTTGTTGATAAACTTTATTTAAGATTTTGATAATGATATTATTAGGATATTCAACCTAACCATTAACCTAAGGGTAATATGGGTGGAACACTTGTGCTAAATATAATATTTAGCATAATGTTATTAGTATTATTGTTCACTAAATACATTCCATGATCTAAAATTATTATATATTGATTTTTATATGTGTAAACAAGTTGCTTCTCAATAAACTTAGATACCTGGATACTTGTGGTAGGGACTAATGGCATGACTTTGACCCACTTAGTAAACTACTTAGTGATTTTGATAATAAACCCATGCCCATAAAAGGATGTGGGGTTGATATTTTTGATGACGTCCAATCCTTGGGTAGAAAAGGGTAAACATGAGGTTATAAGATACAAGGATTGGGATGGCACAAGGATAAGGTTGGTATACCTCTAATGATTATCACATCACTTGATGAAGTACATGCATGTTTTTCATTGTGGAAGAATAATATACAATCCTAAGAAAATTATTATTGAATTTCACACTAATAAAGTGACCATGACAAGATCCCCTATGGGCTTTATTGTTGGCTTCTTGAGATTTACTTTAATCTAGTTATATCAACAATATTCTATAAAGAACATTAAAATACAAGATATTTCCCATTATGAAATTTTGATGAGCTCTTTATCTTAGGAATTTCCTCTCATATTTTATTGAGTTATTTGACAAAGTATATTCTTTTATAGCTATAAATTTTTTGTCGATAAAAAATTGCTTTAAGATCACCTTATAGACAAAGACTTCTAGAGCAGAAAAAATAAAATTAAAGGAAGTTGCATATTGAAGTTGTCTAATGATCCATGTTCCTTGCTCATTTTCTAGATCAAAAGGGATAACATATTTCATAAAATGCATGTCATTCAAATGGAAAATATAGACCTAGGGATGTACACAATAATGATCTTATCAAAAGTTACAAACAACTAACAAATTATCTCTTTATAGTATTTAGGCTTCTCATATATAGTTTTATAGATCCATATTATATAATTGATATTAGTTGTGGATCACAAAATATGCTAAGGTCTTTAGTATTTAAATCTCTATTAACTATAAGACCAAGGATAAAGCCTTCATATTCTACAATGTTAGTAGTGTAGGTGAAGCTCGAATTTTAAGGACAAATAGATAGAATAGCATTATGGGATAACAACAATAATCCCTATACCAATATTATTTATGCATAGAGAACCATTAAACAATAAAGGTTAATAATATTCTTCTTCAATATAAATGTTAGACTTAGTCAAAGAACTAACTTCTCAATGTTGGTGCTTCTAAAGGAAATCCAAGAAAAGCTAGTGAAGATGATGTTTTTTTGAAATAGTAAACGAAAAATTCTTCTCACTTATTCAGAATCATATAGAACTTCAACTAAAAACTATGCAGAGGCTAGGGTACTTCTTACACGGATTAAAATTGCAATAGGAAAAAGATGAAAATATATTTCAATTGAGTGGGACTCAAAAATTATCATCATTGCTTTTAACAAAAATGGATGTGGAGACTGGATAAAAAATAATTTTTGATGTTCATCATCTATTACTAGACACAATCTCTTGGATGTGTGAGCATAATTATAGCAAATTAAATCAGGTAAAAGTGGATGTGGATAATGGATAAAAAATAATATTATTGTTGATGTTCGTCATCTATTACTACAGACAATCTCTTGGAAGTGTAAGTATAATTATAGAGAAAGAAATCAGGTAGTAGATAAAATAGAAAATTATGGTATTGATCTTCATCTCGGTAAAATTTAAAATGAGATTTTATCTCTTAATAAAAAATGTGAAAGAGATTATCGTGGAAACACAACACTTCGAGGAAGTTGGAGAATATATTTAAGAGAAAAATAAATGAAAAAATTGTGATAAAAAGGTATACTACACCAAATATAATAATTTGGTATTTTGATGGGGGTGGCTCCCAATAGAAGCTACATATAACTTATTAAATAAATAAAAACGAGTAGTATATAAATTAGTGAATTGGGGTGTTGATCTTTGTCCTAGTGAAATTCAAATTTTAGAAGGAAACTAGCTAAGTGAGATTCTATCTCTTAATCAAAATGATGTCAAAGACTTGATTGAGGAAACATAGCACTTTTGATGATGTCAAGGACATGATTGAGGAAACATAGCACGTTGAGGATGTTGAAGAATATATTTAAGAGAAAAAGAAGTGAAAATTTTGTGATAAAAAGTATGTTATGCAAATATAATATATTAATATTTTGATAACTACAAGCTTATTGCAGTGGTAAGGGTCCACATAATATGAGGGGATGGCAACCCCTCATAAAAACTTGTGTAAACTCATTGAAAAATATTTTAATAATTTGATGAGAATGACTTACAATGAAAACCACATATAACTTGTTAATAATAATAATAAAATTAACTTATTCCAAAAAAATAATAATAAAACTTAAAATATATAATTTTAAAATTTACCCTTCTATACCTACCACTACATCAATTATAATTTTAAAATCATATGAATCCATTTTATTTTGAAAATTTCAAAATTTTAATATAACTTATCAATAATACATTTATATTAAAAAAATATGTCAAAATGTCAGGTTTATATATTCGAATTTAATTTTGTTTATTATATTCAAGTAATTTATAAGTAAAGAACATCTAATTAAAAAAAATAAAAATTAAATATATATACTTACAATTTACATTTCATAGATAGAGTGATATAACTTAACGTGTATTCTTACAACTTATTCCTACATTGCCTGAATCTTAGCAAAAAAAAATTCCAGTCGAAATCTTAGTTATATTTATCGATCCCACATTTTCTTCATAGGCTCAATAGTTCTCGCAATCGCAAGAAATAATTAAGTCTTCATCCAATACCACATTGTCCTGAAAGGATGACACTTTCTCTTCTCGCAGATTCCATACATCCACATTTCCAGTCTTATTAGTAAATGCCAAGAGTAAACTTTTGTTTTTCAAAAAACATAGACTGGATAGGGCCCTGAACTCAGTCTTGCTCACTTCAACGGACTTTCCTGTAAGAATGTCAAGTATTTGGAGACCAAGGTGGCTCGGTAAGGGGTTTTTCGCTTTAAAAAAAAAGAATGAATTATGTCTTGATAAAAATCTTTATGCAATATTGTTATGACATATGTATGTATATATACATTAAAAATGGTGTTTGGAGACCCATTCTTCCCCTACAATGCTGAGGGTCAATAAAATTAACAATAACAATAATAACAATAACAATAACAACAACAACAATGATGTTAATGTTATTAAGAAGCTTTGCCTTACAATTACTATTCATTAATAATCATAAAGCTTAAACCCATTCCATTAGCACCATAATCTTCGGTCAAACAAGATGAATGACCATAATCATGTAGGAAGATGAATGGCTAGCATAGGGCACTTTAATTAACTAGCTTAGATATATAAAATATATATCTATAAACACGGAGAGTTATCAATCTCTAGGCTCCTATCTCATTTCTTGGGGGTGTGATAGATAAGCGCCTCGAGATTGATAACTCTTGGCATTTATAGATATATATATATATCTAAGCTAGTTACTATTTAAAATATATTAAAATATTAGAAAGTTTGGGCATCATTTTAGTTTAAATAGTTTAAATATTTTAAATTCACCTTAACCCTTAATGTCGATGGATAATTTTCTTAATGTTGGCTTTTTTAATAAAATATTAATATTGTTTACGGTGTGGCTAACCTTCCAGGCTGCCATTATAGGACGCCTATCGACGTAATTAAGATAATATCACAAAAATTAATGCTGGAGGATAAAAAATTTCACCCCTAGAGACATTTAATGCTAATTCTTTTGCAAAAATCAAGCAGCCCAAAATATTGTCAAGTATTAATTTTAATAATTTGGCACTAAAATTAAAGTTGGTTGATCTTAAAATTGGGCATCTTAATGATTCCAACATTAAAATTACAACTAGAATATTAGGGTTAAACTTAAATACTTTGGATTTAAAATTAATTAAATGATAGTCATTCATTTTTAATCCTAAGCCCTTGATTTTAGTTTAGCTGAAACAATATTTGAGTCATTGATTTTAGTTCCACTAAAATATTTTTAGCTATTGATTTGAGTCCAACCGAAACATTTTAAGATGCTGATCTCATTTCTCCCGGTGATCAAACCCTTAGACGTGAAAAAAATGTAAAATAAAGGCCAAAAAAGGATAAATGCCATGCAGAATACTTACCCCTCTCACTTGAGGACCTTAATGAATATTGGAATTAACATTCATTTTAATACTTTAGCATTAAAATCAAAATAAAACTTTAGATTTATTCTAATACTTTTGACCTAAAATAAAAAAGAATTAAACCTATAATATTAATTAATAAAATTTGAACAAGATAATGAGAAGATTTATATAAAAAATCCTAAAGGTAAATTAATTGGATAAAACCCATTAAAACTAAATAATAAGATGAGAGTGAAGGCATATATTTTAATAAAATTTAATGTTGTAACAAACTTCTAAATCCAACCCACTCCAAAGAGATTTTATTTATTTATATTTTATAACCACCTAATAGGTAGAAATCATAATCAAATTTTATTGTAGATTGTATCAATGATAAAGTAACTAAGGTGGTTATCACTTCCTCATGATAAACTCATATAGACATCCTATTCTCAACCACCCAAATAATTTGCATAAGAATCTCCTAGCTTCCGCGATAGGAGATAGAATCTAAAGTAGGACTCATAAAGATCACCTTCTTTGGGCCCCACTTGAGTTTTGCACTCAAAGTGTAGCTTATGCAAATATTCTAGGTATTGCCTTCCCACAATTACCTCATGATTTGAACATTTCAATATCTTTTAATTAAATATTTATTAAGTCTAAATACTTAATTAGGCATTTGGAGTCTCATAAAAAAAAACTTAATTTCTAATTAACTCATGATCAATTCCACATTATATTTAACATAACCATAGCATCATAATCATAAGGAATGTAATTAAGCAAACATTGTAGGTATTGCCTTCCCATAATTACCTCATGATTTGAACATTTAAATCTCTTTTAATTAAGTATTTATTAAGTCTAAACACTTAATTAGGCATTTGAAGTCTCATAAAAAAAATATATATTCTAATTAAATCATAATCAATTACACATGATATTTAGCATAACCATAGCATCATAATCATAAGCAATTCCACTACTACTTCAAACATGGCAATCCTAAGAGCAGTTCTAATCCCAAAGACATGTGCCAAATATTCAACCTGCTTTCAATACCTCCTTTTATGGTTAACGCTTAGTTGGTGAACCCAATCATATTTTAGCATGATGAGGCTCGTGTGGTGAGATGTTTCAGGGCAAAAATTGACTATCAATGGTTCAGATCAAGGACTTGGTCCAAGGGTGGTGGCATGAACCCATCTTGCCATGATGGGGAATGTTTTTAAGTGAGTCAATGCTTAGTTGCTTAAAGATGAAGAACCAGTGCAATAAGTGGTGTAAGTTGGTGTATGCCCACTCTGTGAACATCCCTCTATTTTTTGATAGCATCAATATGGCATTGATAGGACCTGAAGTAATGTAGATTGACCCCAAAATTGAAGAAATTATAGCATCCCATGGATTGTTTAACTTCCTCAAAAAATTTTAGGTGCATGACCCATAACTTTCAAAGAAATTTATTCAGACCTAGGATAACAAAATGGTGTCTCTGAGGGATTTGATATTCACAGTTACAATTGATTTGCTTGTTGAGATTATGAAGCTACCCAATGATGGGAAGATCATCCACAAAGACAAGCATTCGATGGTAGGGAAACTTGTTTATTTCCATTACAAAGGGAATTTTTTATCCAAAAAAAATAATGGGTTCGTTTGGGAAGACCTTCACCCACCATGGAACCAGGTGTTCGTCCCAATTATGTAGTACCTGATGATTGGCAAACCGTCATCTTCTTTATGGAGCTTTCACATGGCATTACTGGACTATCTAAAGGATGTGAAACTGATCAACATCCCATAATATCTCTTTTGGTCGATGGATATTTACATTAACAACATTCAAAAAGGAAAATCCACCTACCCTAAGCATCAAGGTCTCCACCTAATTATTTACAACTACATTAGCAAGAACTTATATCTACATATCGTCGATGCTGGTGGTCTTCTAGCTATTCCTAAGCCCATCCTATGCTCACCTCTGGTGCTCTTAGAAGGTACCCCGGAAGGCCTGGTAATTGATGTCGATGTTGGTACCCCTAGTAGAGTGGGCAAGCAAAAAATGGTGGGGGGTCCATCTTCTACATCGAGCAAATTCTCTGCTTGTGTCAAGTTTTCTTCCAATGAAAAGGGTAAGAACATTATGTCCATAAATATTTTTGTAATAAAGCATACCTCCCCTACCCGTAAGATGTTGAAGATCCTGGTAGAGCCATCCTCTAGTGTAATTTTTGCTCAACTAGTGGACAACACAAACTAGATGTTAGACCTGGATGACATCGTTTCACTAGTTACCTCAATGCTCTTCAGGGCTAGTAAGATTATCAACTAGCTGAAGGCCTAGAAAGAAATCCAAACTAGGGAAGATGTTCCCAAATACATTGATGATGAAGATTACATCCTGAAGTAATGTGTTTCATTTAGCATTTTTGGTTTATCCCTTCTATCATGTGATTGTTTTCTTTTGGTGCTCGTGTAGCCTACAAGCCTTTCTATCCTTTGTCTTGTTATTTTCTGTTCTGTGTCCACCTAGCATGGGCCTCTTTTTGGTTTATCCTATTTTAGGTTGATCCTACCCGAGATCCCCTCTACGACTTGTAAAAGGTCTTGGGCCCCTTTCAAAACCTATTATCAATAAAAAAAACCAATGTTGTGAATAAAATATTTCATTCATAAATGAATATAATTGAAGTCTTCCTTTTTAGGATTTTTTACAAGGTAATAGCATAAAACATATTCAAATGAAATTAACAGTCATTTCATAATTATGATCTATTCAAATTTCCAATTTATTTAGATGCAAACATAATCTATAAGGCAATAAATGCAAGATTAAAAGATGAAGATATAACACAACATATATCCTGGGAAACCCTTACAAGAAAAACCCAACCTCAAGACATCCATTTTATTTCATAAGATTAATTTTTTCCAATATGATGGTATAAAGGAATCCCATAATTCCTTTTTCCAAATCATCTTTTCATAAGAACCCCATAATTCTTAAATACCCAAAATCATGGAATGTTTAGTTAATTCATATTACAAAATTAGTGAGATAATTTTGTTGGTAATTTGAGTTGTTTTATGTTGTCATTGATGTCACATTAATGTCACAAGGTAACATTGAGTTTTGATGACCAAAGCATTCATATTTCGGAGATCATGGATATATACAGGATTTTTGTAAAAACCAAGGTAGGTAAAATTAAAGGTTTTATTTAAAACTATAGATGGTATATTTGAACTAGGTTTTTCTTAAAACCCAGGTTGGCTTTTTGTTTCATCGAAAAAGGTGCCCTGGAGATGGAAATATTCAATTTTGAATATTTGGTTTAAATTTTAATATTTAAAATTTAATTTTAAATTTTAACATTAAAATTACCTCAGTGCCAATGTCATCATCAAAAAGAAATTAATTTAAAAGTGTCACCGATGTTTGCAAAATTAAAGGGAAGTTGCATATAAATGCAAAGGCTTTTATTTCAAAATCCTTGGAATCGAATGCAGAGGAGATAAGACAAAAAGCGTCGAAATCTTCATGTGGTAGAATGGTCCAACGACGAGCGAGGGGAGTGCAAAGGTTTTTTCTTGTGAAAGAGACGAGGTTCGATTACCACGGGTTAGAGTTTCGAGCAAGAGAATTGGCCCATGTTTTTGTTGACGTGAGCAAGGGGAGAAGGACAAAAGCGCATTTTGCGCTCTTCGTCCTATGCAAGCACGTAGCTCGCGTGGTCTTTGACACACGGTTGAGGATTGTTTGGGCAGAGACGAGGGTTAGATTCCCTCTAAGAGGTAAGTAACATTTTTATTAATAATTTTTTTATTATTGACTAATGTTAGAGGAATAAGGTGATGAGGGTTGATTTATTTTTTTATTGGAAGGCAAGTTTAAAAGCACTTTTAGAAAAGAAGATATTTCTAGTATTTTCCTTTTATAAAAGTATATCATATTATATATCATTGGAAAGCTTATTTTGAGGGCTATTTGGCTAACTCATTTAGAAGGAGAAATAAGGTGTATGTAGAGAGATATTTTTGTTTTGTAAAGGGTTTCAAAGTGAAGGTTGTTTTGTTTCAAAGTGTGTTGAGTGTGGAAGATTTCCAAAGGGGTTTCTTCACTTTATAAAAGGTATGGGCACATTCTCCTATTGATTTTTTATGATGGTTGATTTTTGAAATATCATTGGAGGGAAAAATATTGTTTGTGGTTTCATTTTTTAAAGTGGTTGGTTGAATGCATCAAGGTTTTTTGAATTGAGAGTTGTGTTTAAACCTTGTGTTATAAGCATAGTGGTTGAAGCCCATTGGTTGTAAAATAACTTGAGTTAGAAAAGAACATGAGTATCATTGTTATGTGAGATTTGTGGTTGAGCATTGTTGGAAACATTTGAGTTGGTTGATACATACTTGGACTAGGGTTGTGTGAGAGAGAGTTGTCTCTTGTGATGATTGGTTGAGTTGAGTTGATTGAGCCTAGTCAAGTGATGTGTGAAGTGATTGTTCAAGTTCTATGAAACAAACGATTCCATCATTCTATGTTGAGTTGAGATTGAGGTTAGAACATATTGAGTCTCTAATAATTCTCTTTATGGTTCTATAAGACTTGAGTTGAGTTGATTTTGACTTGAATTGAGTTGAGGTTGATTTGAGTTGAGAGTGAGTTTAGAACATATTGAGTCTCTAACAATTCTCCTTATGCTTCTATGAAGTGGATTTGAGTTGAGATTGCCATTCATTTTTTAGTTTATTTTGAGTACTACTTGAGCATGATTGATTGAGCCTTTGAGAAAGCCTTTGGGACAGATTTGAGGACAATGTTGGGATAGATTTGAGGACAGTGTTGGGATAGATTTGAGGACAGTGTTGGGACAAATTTATGGACAGTTTTAGGCAAGTTCTTAGTGAGCTTGCTAGAGCAGATTTGGACAAGTTCTTGGTGAGCTTTCTAGATCATATTTGGACAAGTTATTAGTGAGCTTGTTGGAGCAACATTTGATAGGTTCTGTGTGAGCTTGTTATTCAGCACTGAATAGGTCCTGTGTGAGCTTGTTATTCAGCATTTGATAGGTTATGTGTGAGCTTGTTATTCAAAATTGGACAGGTTTTGTGTGAGCTTGTTAAGCAGGTTCTATGTGAACCTATTGAGCAGGTTCTTAGTGAGCCTATTGACAGAGCTTTGGAGGTGATAGAGTATAGAGGACAAAGTATTAGTGGATAGAGATCTAGCAGCCAACACAGTTGAAGATAAATTTGAGTGAGGAGTCTTCAAGTGGAGAGATATCCACCAGTAAGTGCAATAGAGAGACATAGTCTTCTAGAAGATCGTATAGCCAGAGCAGAAGGGGAAAGAGTTCTCCTTTGGACAGGGATCCATAAACATTATAATTGGGAGTGATTCCCAAAGATATTGATTGAGAAAGTTTTAGTAAAATATTTTCTCCGTGGAGTAGCCCACATTGGGTGAACCACGTAAATTATTGTGTCTCAATTGTGTGGTGACTTGTGCTCTTGCTTACTATTGCTATCTGAGTTATTAATGCACACTACTATATTTGGTTATTATTAATTGATATTGGTTTGGAAAGAAAGTAAAAAGTGGTCTTATACTATTCACCCCCCTCTCAGTATAAGCTTGTGTTCTTCAAATTTCCATAAATCTCTTGAATTATTTCCACATTCATTCTTATATGGATTGTTTGTTCTAAATAAAATATTTATCTAAGCAACCAGAATTTCAACAAAATTATAATGAATAATATATTTTTATGAAGGAACCCCATAAATTCCTTCAAGAATGGATTTACACATCTAGTATTTCCAAAAACATTCATTTTTCCACAAAATTAATTTCTAATGCAACCATGCATTCATTATCAAAATGAAATTCTAAGGCAACCATGCAGTTATCATCTTAATTTACAAAAATAACATTAAAAGAGGAAACCCAATAATTTTCTCAAGAATGAATTTCCCTACCCATTATTTCCAAAATAGTTTTTAAATCCAATTATCAAACATATGCCAAATAATATCAAAAGTTTCATCCAATAATTTAACATACTAATAAGTTTCCATGCATTCTATCTCATTGAATATAACTTAACTATGAACAAATTCTCTATATATTCTCTCCCTTAGGTAATTTCAATATTCAAATTAGAATTCATGGCTTTGAGAGGATCCCATACTCCTCTCAAGAATAGACTACTCCATTTATTCTTTCTCTAAAGGTATGTTTATTATTCTCCATAAGTATACATACCCATAAACTCATCCATCCTAGAAATTCGAACTAGGAAAGGATCAACAAGAGTTTAGTAGACAACTAAACTTCTAAAGCACGAACATAAGAAGGTTTAACTCAGATATTATCTTCAAAATTTATCCACAAAAATTTTCAATTTTCTCCTCAAAAATTGATCTATAAATCATTCAATATCTCCCCAAATATTTATGCCTACGATTCCTTCTATTTATCAATAAAACCAATTCCTCTAACAATTTACACAATTGTTTTATAATCTCCTTTTAAAACATAAAGGTCTAACAAATTTCACAATTATTTTATAATCTCACAATTTCCACAATTGTTTTATAATATCACAATTTCCATAATTTCCTATTAAGTATGATAGATACACATATATGTATCCCAAATTTCTTCTTATTTCATTCCAAGACATACCACAATTGATAACTAGTCACTAAAAATAACACTCAAGTGGTCATGATGTGGCCCCATACTCTAATACTAGGGTCCACCCTTATGCTCATACATAAAGGATGCCTTAATAGTCCCCCATATTGTCTTACCATTTTTTGTGAAAGTCAGACTATTTGACCATAGCGTCGGGTTCTCCCTTTTTGTTTATCAAAAGAGAATGCCTTTTCCTTTATTCATACATAAGTATATCTATGTAGGATATTGGCCTATTTTCCTTGGGCTTAGATACATGCTCCTTCATGGTGAGTCATCTAATACTTAGTGCTTAATTACCATGTGGCTAATTAAGGTTGTTATCACTGCATGTGTTATTAGCCTTTGAGGATATATGTAGTAGTAGAGGACTATCATAGGTCCTAATAAGATGCAAAAAATATGAAAGAATAAAATTTAATATAAATAGAAAATGACAAAAATACAATGCAATATGGAGGTAATTGTCACTCCATTGATATAAGCTAAAGAACTACACTGTACTCCATTCGGGAGTTCTACAGCTACTACTCTCTACTATAATAAACTTAATAGGTTTTATGTTCCACTATGAGGCCATTTGTATAGGAAAATAGATTCCTTGGCCAACACTCTACCTAGCTATACAAGGGGACATCTTGCACATTAGAACTTGCACATTGACACTTGTGCATTTATTACAATTCTTGAAGTAACTAGCTAACTTCCCCCTAAAGTAATCTCCTACTCTAAATATATATGAAAGGTGGTACATTTACATGAACCAAATTGTGTAATATACTCTAACTCTAACACCCTCTTGTATTACATTATTTGGGTATTGAAGAATCCAATATTCAATATGGATCTTCTTCTATTGGGTACTAGAACTTATCTCCTCCTTCATTGCTTACTGTAATTTGATAAATCAAGTAGTTTGTGTCTTCATATGATTCAATGAGAGTTGTAACTGAGGGTTCTTCTATCTTTTGAAAATGACTATCTGGTTCAGTATTTATGGTTTCTTTGCTATTCATATATTCTTTGATATGATCTGTTATAATATACATTTTCATCTTTTTCCTCCTCCTTCGATTTTGCATTGATACTATTGGATTTTTTTTTCCATGAAAAGTCAGTCTATCATTGCAATAATATTGATTTGTATTATTAGCTTGCTTCATGTGTTGAGTGAGTACAAACACAATTAATGATAGGTAAATCATCAGACACTCCTCGAATGTGAATATAACTATCTTTTGATAATTCCACCATGCCTTGAAGAGTTTTTCATGAATATAACCAATTAATGCTTCAAAGCTACCCTCTTTTGCTTCTTTAAGAAATAAAGAGAATCTCTCCTTATCACTAGTTGATAGATTCTCATATCCCTTAAGGGTATCCATCAAGTTTTGAAAATACAATTCCATTTCATGAAATAATTGTTCATTAATAAAAGCATTTCTTAATATATCATCCATATTTCTTCTTTATAGGTTTTGAGATAGTATTTCTTGCTATTCCTTAGGGTTGTATAAATGGAGTTGATAAAACCTTTGTAGTAGTCTACCTTATGACTCCCTAGTATGTGAATTTTATTTAATAAAATCCTTTATGTTTTGTAGAAACCTTATGACTCCCAAATGGATTGAGTACTTGATAAATTTTGATAAATGCTATTATTATCAAGTTTTGTAAAATACCTTATGTCTCCCTAGTGATTTTGGATACACTATATGAGTGATAAAGTGTATTTTGAGAATAGTAGTTCAATTTTAGGTTGATATTGTAAAGTTTTGTAAATACAAAAATCAACTTTTATTACTCCTTATTTATCCTATTGAACTAAGTACTTTCTTATTTGATGAGGTTCTAATGGCTGGATTTATTTTATCTATTTAATGTGATTTTGAGAAAAGTATACCAATTAATTCCAAACCTTAAGAATCCTTAGTTAACCTCCTTCTATATCCCTTGATATTTGATAATTAATATTTCTAAATTCCAATATCCTACTTTGGTGTAGTATTCCTTATAACTTCCTAATTTGGAATATTAGAAAACAATAATAGTTACAATAATAGAAATTTAAAATTGTTAGGTAGAAATTATTATTTATCCTATGTTTAAATTGAAAATATTAAGATATTTTTTTCCTTTAATTTTTCTTCTAAATATGGTTAATTTTCCTATAGTTTCAACCTTATATTATACCCTTATAACTCCTTTTAATGAAAGTAAATTTAAATCAAGGTAAATTCTTATATGTATAATGTTGCAAACAACTACGTATTTGACATAGAATTTATATGTATATGACATCAAGCTTTAATGCTTCTCTTGGGAGCTATGGCCAATGGTAGACGTTGATTCTTCCTTGACTTAAATATTTGAATGGTGGTGCCTCAAATATGATTTCTTTGACCTGCATTGAATGTCTTGGTCGAGAGCTATAAATGCTCTTCTCTTTTATTACATGTTGTAACTTATTACTGCTCCAAATGTGCTTCCCTCCTTGGTTTTTGACCCCTCAAATAGGAGGACAATATTTTTGAATAATGGTAAGTGTCATGACAGTTTTATTTCAATGCTTGGAGAAGGTAGATGATCTTTGACACTTGAAATTTGTTGTAGGACTGAGGATAAACATTACAATATTATGTGAGTGCTTGTGTGCCTTGATTACAAGTGTCACTCTTTCTCTAACACAACCAGTGCTCTCCTGTGTAATGCTTCCCTAGATTATTCCTTTCAAGTGTACAATTTGAGCATTATTTTGTGCACTCAAATGAGATACATTAGGGTTTCTTCAATGGTGATAAGTGGCAGATAATTTCTTTTGCATAAATATTCCTCTTCAACATCTCTAAATTTCTCCTTAACGTATTATTACAAGCTTCAACATATTATTTTTGGATAACTCTTTGTTGTATATTCTCCTCAACGCTTTGATGTCACTCAGTATGTGAGTTGGTTCCAACCGAGCAATAATTTGGTGGAGTTTTAGTGGCTTTGGGCTAGGATAATGATCAATGCTTCAGTTGAGGTTTTCTGACACTAAAATGGTGATGTGGAATGCTCCTTGTGGACGTATGTCTAGCTCTTATTGCTTTATTTATACTTTGATTTTCTCTTCATTTCAAGTTGTATTTTAGCCTTTATATATGATAGCTTCTCCTTGTACTATCTTATGTATGTTGTGGAGGTTGCTTATTGTGGTTGTCCAAACTATGGGTTATGTGAGCTCCTTGAAGACCCTTTTTACCTTACTTGGATGATGCTTTTCTATGACTAATTTGAGATGTTTCTTCCTTGTGAAGAATGTGTCTTTATGACACTTATACTTTGTCCTTTTTCTAATGTAGGACATAATAGTATGGTGCAAGATACTATAAATAAACTGGTAAATAGAATACCTTCTTTTGTACCTCCTTTTGCAATCTTTTCTTATTGGTTTTAATGGTTGCTTTCTTGTACACGAGTGCTGATTTGTGTAGACACCAAAATAGCACCAATCCGATTATGTGACTGCAAACACTGATCGCTTTGACACACATAGCCCCTAGGGTAGCTCTCAGAGGTTAAATAGTGGTCCTAACCACTTTCATAGCAATTTTGTAAGCTCAAGAAGCAATTTGGCACATTCAAGCACTTTGCCCGATATTCGTCTCACCCAAGGACGAATACTAACTAGGATTCGTCTCACCCAAGGACGAATTCTAAAATCGTCTATGGTCAGGACGAATTCTAGGTTTAACGGGAAAAAAGAAAAATACCACCAAGTGGTAGCCAAGGACAATCAATTATTGCCTCCTATCGTGCATGCACGTGTAGGTGGGTAGGTTGGCGATTAGCGGATCGTCACAAAGGTAGTCATGGAAGCCCAAGTCAGGGAGGAGTCTCCTCCCTCTTGGGAAGGCATGGCCGCCACATGGCATCCCTGCATGACCCTCCAAAGAGACCCCATGGGTCTATAAAATGGTGGACTTTCCCACAAAAATAAGGACATATTGGAGGCATTTTCAAGCAACGAAGTGCTGCCCAATTGAACACCCATTTGCATCCTTTTTGATTCACTTTCTCACATCCATTAATCTCTTTCGCAAGAGAGGTTATTGGGTGGATTTTGAAAGCATGGATCCAACCCAAATCCAACATTTGACCACCTTAAACCACCAATTCATCGACAACACAATCCTAAGAGGTTTTGGGCCCATCCCTAGTGGATTGGCATCAAAATCAAGTGCCAACGATGGAAGGCCCACTCGGGAACCCCGCATTTTCTAAGTTTCATTCTAAAGTATTCTAGATCATTTGTTCATTTTGCATTTTACGTTATGCTGTCTAGTTAACTCATAGCTTCAATTCTATAACATTTTTGATCAGATTTTATCATGCTTCTTGTTGCTTTGTTGTCTCACTAACTTGTAGGTAGCGACATCGAATTCCTGAGGATAGAGGCCAAATTGGGAAAATCCGACCATCTAGGTCATCCCAAAATGGCCCCAATTACATAACCCCTCTATCTGTAGGTGTTTTGGAGGTCCTGAGGTTTGACATTGGAGCGGCATAATTTTGGCTTTCCTAACATAGACAAATTCGTCCCACCCGATGATGAATAACAGTTGAAATTCGTCCTGCCCATGGACGAATTCTAGTTGAAAGGAGATTTGCTGACCATTTTAGTGGTAGTGACCCTCTGGTAATGTCTTTTGACCTCTGTCCAATTTGCAGGTGACATAGATTCATTTTATTCACTGTATTTGACAATCTTTTGCATGCATCTTTTGCTAATTTCAAAGAACAAACTTTCCCTATTCATAGTAGGTGCTACTAACGCATTGGTTGTTTCTTTGCATGTAGGAGGAGCAGCAAGAAGCAAGGACTCATCAACAACAATGGCAAAAACACCTTGGCCCACACATTTTGCATGTGGGCATGCAGAAGAAGGAGTATTGATCACGATTGTAACCAAAACATGCTAACACTCCTAGCCCCTAAAAGGGGAGGAGATGGATTGTAATAGAGTTTGGAATTAATATAAAAGGGCTGTGCTCCTTCTTTCTCTTCATGTTTTGTCTTTATTTGATTATGTTCGTCCTATTTCATGCATTGAGTTAGTTTTTGTTTATATTGCATCTCAATACTTTTTTTCTTTCGAAATCTCATGCTTTCAGTGGCGATCACAGTGGGACCCTGTCCCCTGATTTTTAAGATCAAATAATTGATCCATTTTGTGTTTTGTGCTTGACAGGTACAATTTTTTTTTAAAAGCAGACTGTTATTCATCTTTGGTTGCAACGAATACTTTACTATAATTTGTATGACCCTGAGACGAATTCAAATTCATCTTTGGCAAGGATGAATTCTGTTCTGCAATTCGTCTCATAGAGGGACGAATTCCTGCTTGTAAATTTTTAGAGTCGAGGATAAGAAACAACAAGTCTGGGTAGAGAAATGTAAGGGTTCCAAACTATCTTTGTCATATTTTTTGATTTTTTGCTTTCATTTCTATCAATTCTTGCATGCTTAAAGAAAATAGTGGTTGCTTGCATGTCTCATTTTTTTTAATTAAAATAAACCACACACACATCACGTGGCATGTTTTTAACCAAGGAGCTGGTCGTAAGACCCCAGCCCTTGAGCAAGACCAAAGGTGGGTTCATCACCACCTTGGATTAGCTTTGCATCCATTTCCTTGATTTTCACTGTTGTTAGGCATAAATCCTGACGAAAGTTGATCGAGTGTCGCTGGGGTGATTCCCATGCACACGAGGATAAGTCTTCTATGGTAGGTGTCATTAACAGGACAATCCCCCTTTCATATCGCCTATGTTCCACATACCATCTACTCTCATGTACCTATAGTTTCCCTCTCGTAAGGGCGGGTATATAGAGAGGTTGGTATATCGGTCCAAAAATGGTATATTGAAGGGGCGTCCATTTATGGGAGTCATATGAGCCAACATTATGCATTTAAACGTTCTTCAAAACATGCAAAAACAAAACAAAACATCAAAATACACTAAACCAGTTTAGGACACACTATTAATCCTTAAAAGAGATAATCACTGTTTGTGTATGTGTGTGTTCATTTTTGCTTAGTGTAACAAAAAGAAAAATCATCATAAACGAGATAAAAATCTGCTTAGCTAGTAGAGAAGCACCACAATGGTGTACACCTATAGCCAAGCCCAATCCAGGGTAGACGCTATGGAAGGTGCACAAAGAGAAGGCGATGGTCGCCTTTGCTTTAGCCCTGAGGACTTGGCTATACCGCCTTGGTGGTCTGGCCTACAAGAGAGTCCACATTAGGCCACATCAAGAAGGAATTATTGGGACCCTCCTCTATGGATTTTGCCCATTCAACACAGCCCCTTTCGAGAAGAAGCTTTACATGTGGCACTCGATGTAAATAGAAAACCGCATTTTGAGGCTAGATCTGAGTGGCCATAGTGCGATGAAGTGCTAGAGAGGCATAGTGTCCATGAGGAGAGATAGCGTGAATATGGTACCTCTCCTTTTCCTCCCATTAGAATAGAAAGAAAAAACCTAGAGTGCAAGGCTCTTCACACAGGGTGAGCTCACTCTGCCTGCCCCTTTCACACCCATGAAAGGGAGTATGAGAAAGACCATCACATTCCTCAAGAGCAACATACAACGTGGGAACCTTGCATTTTTGCACCTGCCAAATATCATGGTCACCCATCGAGGCCAGGGCCTCAAGTAAATGTCACCAAACTCGATAGAGGGAAGCGACCCATTGAAATTTTAGATCATCAAGACAGAGGAAAATACATAGGAGAAACATTCAAGCCTCCTAATCAAAATAGGGTAGACCAAATTGACCCAACAGTTTCCAGACATGCCGCCCACCAAGCACGAATCGCATAACTTGAGAAAGGTCATCAGGAGTTAGAGTACTTATACCACCTTAATAAAGAGCGCATGCAGTGCAAAGTGGATGAGTTGTGTTATAAAATACCTGAGAGGGTGCCAACCCCTTGCACCCAAAAAGCTAAACAATATGAGAGGCACAACCCTTTGTTGTAGGATAGGTCTCCGTGACCTCGTCAAGCTTTTCCTTCAAGACCTTATAGACCCGAGAGGGAGGCCACTCCCCGAAACAATTATGGATACCCTCAAAAGGGATTCTCTCAAGGTCATAGGTCCCACCCAGAGACTCCTCAAGAATTTCATGAGGAATATGAACAAAAAATAGAACGGGCCAAAATGCCCTATCAAGGCGGGAGGGCTGCCATTTAGCCACTCCCCCATAGGCCTCCAATCTCCCATAACTCACAATGGGAGAAAACAAAAGAGGAAGAAATCAAATCTTTCGATGCATACAAAGTGCTATTAGAGCATTTGGAGTCTATGGAGACAAAATCTTCTGGGCATCAAAAGCCCATGTTATGTCAACTCTACAGTAATCCAGTGCATCCCTCAGTTCCCACACCTCTTTACCTCAAACATTTCAAGTTGCCTCAATTGGCAATCTTTAAAGGTGAAGAGGATGCACAAGAACATGTCACAAGATTCCTAAGCCAATGCTTTAGTATTCAAGATAATGATGCATTGTTGCTTAGGAAATTCATAACCACATTCGCAGGTCCTGCCTCGGATTGGTTCACACAGTTACCAAAACACAATATAAACAACTTAGATCAATTAGTAGATGCGTTTCTTGAATGCTTTGCCTTCAACACAAAGAAGAAGGCATCACTGAGTGATTTGGCCAGCCTCAGGCAATATGAGGAAGAGACAATGGCAGCGTATGAGAATCGATGGAGGGCTTTGCTTTCTAAGCTACCCTACCTTCCCCCTATGTCTGATCTCACACAGATGTTTGCATGGAGTTGTCTAAAATAAATCTCTGGGCTATTGCTACTGCAACAATACGCCATCCTAGAAGAAGCTTTGGTGCAAGCCAAAGTTATAGAAGAGATCAAAATAGGTGAGGCACAATCGCCAAGCCTAAAAAGAAAGAGTGGAACAAAACCACTAAGACCGGGACTACGCAATCACAACCTACTGTGGTTAATCAAGTTGTGATAAATGTCCCAAGCTTGTATAAGAAATACAACCCCAAAAGGCTAATTATTAGGTAGTGCCTCCTAGTTATGAAAGAGATAATAAAAAATAGGAGTAAAATCAGCAACGTCACCCTAGGCGACAATTCACCCCTTATGCGGAGTCTAGGGACTCCCTATTTGACCACTTGTCAGCGGAAAATTTAGTCACCCTTCCAGAAATCCAAACTATAGATCCTAATGCTCCCAAGCCTAAGGGATACAAAGAGGAATTATATTGTAGATTCCATAGGCGAAGGGGACATGACCTGAATGGATGTTGGAAATTCAAGGGATTAATCCAAGATTTGATCAATAACAAAACATTGGCCATGGACAACCCCATAGTGCCAAATAATCAACATATGGGGGTATTCAAAGACCCTTTGCCTACCCACGAGGCATAGGCAAAACCTCTATAGGTCAATGAGGTGCGACATAATCTTCCCATTCAAGGATTCATGGGAATGATCAGCATAGTGACCAAGAACAAAAAGTATCCAGGAGTTGCCCCCGAGGCAGCTACAAGAGAAGTTCCAACAACGTCGCAGCCTCAACAACGCCCTATGCAGTTGCCTTCACCTAGACCCGAGGTCACGATATGGACCAAACTCACATAGATTTTGTGGACCACATCGGCTAGGCTTTCACCTTACGAGATTATTCAACAGTCAACACCCCATAGGGAAGCTCTTATGGAAATTTTGAAAGCCATCGAGTTACAGCCTCATGAAACAAATTCTTTCAATAACTTCGTGGGGCATGTGAAACGATGTACAGAGCCGATCATTACCTTCAGAGAAGATGAAGTTAAAATAATATCGAATGACATGGCAGATCCACCCCTGCATGTTATCGCACGGGTCAACGGGATCCCGTACAAGAGAGTGTTGGTAGATACTAGCTTGTCCAGTAACATCATTACCACTACAACCTTAAAATATTTGAAGCTGCCGACCTCTCATATCACAGCTTCCACATACACACTACAAGATTTCAACAATACAATATGCTCGATAGTCGGCATAATTGTTCTGCCTGTCCAGGTAGGAAAAAAAATAATCCCTACATTGTGCCATGTTCTAGAAGGTGAGATGGCTTACAACATACTGCTAGGGCGGCCATGGATCAGGGACATGAAGTGTGTCCCTTTGATCGCTCACCAGTGTCTAAAGTATGCATTTGAAGGAGAAGTTCATGTAGTCCCGATGGACTTAGAACCCTTCAAGTATTGCAATACGGTGCAATTAATGCCTCAATCGACCCTCCCTTCAACGCATTTGGATTTTTAGTTAAATCCATCTAAATAGGGTCCAATACCGTAGGCACCATTGGTGACCAAATCATCAAAATCCCATCTAGGTGAGTCTTCATCATCTGCTCCTTCACTACCAATGCCACCTGTCATGGATAAATAGAAGGACAAAGGAAAATAGGTCTTGGAAGAGGCTCAACCACCAGAAGAGGGCTTGCCAATAATATCAACGATATCAATAGAGGAAATACCTAGCACAACATAAGCTGAGACTCCTAACCTACCAAACATGGAATGGACTCAGGAAGGCCTCCCATTCCCTCCCTCCCAAGCATCAACAATTACTATTGAAATGGCTAGCACAGGCCTGGGGGAGTATCTAGTGCAGAATGTTGTGGCAACGCCCGCATTAGAATCAGTACAGGACATGGGGAGACCTCGCCTTCCCATAGGAATAGTTGTTCCTCTAGGTTACCCACAAAACCAGACAAATTTTGTGTATGGGGGCCTTGATCATGGTCTTGAACCATGCAAGAAAAAGGACGAAGACGAAGAGCCTTTTTCTAAAAATATCAACTATTTGTCAAACCCGGACTTCACTCTAAGATATCTCAGCCAATGCAATTGGCATGGATACGGGCTAGGCAGATATGAGCAAGGGATGCGTGTCCTTTGCCAACCAAGATACCAAATGCCATATGATAAGTTGGGAGTAGGGTTCAACCACCCCCTGCCCTTAGACATCTTGGTAGAAAACATGCAAGGCCTAGAAATAGGCAACAAGGGTGGAGTGGCATCAGATCCTTATGCCAACCCAAATATAGAATATACATTGGGATATTACCTCCCATGGTCAACAAACACCCTTGGCAATATCAGTAATCCCTCTCCTTTGCTAGAGAGAGGCAAAATTTTGGACACTAATCCCCAAAGATAACATAAACGGTGTTCGGACATATTTTTGAAGTTGTTCCCCTTAGAGGTTCCAGTTGAATCAATACAATGTCAAGAGAATCAGGTCCCTCCACCAAGAGTGGAACAACCGCAATGGGACCAGATTAATTTGCTGGAACAAGGGGAACCCTCAACATCACAAATAGTTGCTGAAGAAAATGAACATTTTTTGATCTTTGAAAGTGATTCAGAAGATGAGATTGAGATGGACTATCTTCATCTTGCACAATGGCACAATCGCCTTTTAACTCATGAAGATCTGATGGGATAGATGGGCATAAGGTTAGGGCATGAGTGGTATGTAGACCCAGTGGGGTGGGACCAAGTGTTGGATCCATGGCTCCAAATCTACGATGAGCACCATCCACCTCGTGACCCTATAATGGAATTAGTGCCAAGAGAAGACCCTGTCTTCCTATCAACACATAGGGTAGATCCATTCGTGCCTATTCCCTTAGAGCCAAATCTAGAGTATAGGGAGCATCCAGAATGTTCAAGGTATCATACCCACGATAATGGAGACCAAATTCATTCCATCCACATGATCTCCATTGATTTGACCGCACCCATCCGTAATCCGATCGATCCAACATGGTCATTGCATCTAGACACAGATGCCATCGACTAGGATTGCATCAATTCACCTTTATCACCATCAAAGTACTGGACTTTCGATAAAATGCCTCATTTTACCCTAGGGACAACTCAGGATATTTTTTAGGATGAAGAGGAACCTGAGGTTACCAACGTAGATCTAAATTCAGCTAATGATATCCATTTGATTCTGACTCCACATCAGTTGGAGGATGAATCCCACATGTCATTCGAGGAGACGACTGACATAGATATCAGCATAGATCCAATGAATCCATAGATTCTCAAGCTGGAGGTAAGTCTTTCCCCCGAAGAGCAAGCCGACCACATTACCATTCTCAAAGAGAAGAAGGAGGTTTTTGCATGGTCATACAGGGATATGCCAGGACTAGACCTACAGCTAGTCACGCATAATTTAACGCTTGATCCAACAATCAAGCCCATAAAGCAAAAACTACGAAAGATGCACCCAATAGTGGCCTTGATGGTCAAAGATGAATTGCAAAAGTTTTTGGATGCATAGTTTGTCATCTGTGTGGATTATCCGCCATGGCTATCCAACATGGTTCTCGTCAAGAAGCCCGATGGGAGGATTCACATATGCACCAATTTTCGAGATCTAAACAAAGTGAGTCCTAAGGATGATTTCCCATTGCCGAGCATCGACGTGTTGGTAGATGCTACAACGAGGTCACGAAATGCTTTCCCTCATGGATGGTTTCTCAAGATACAATCAGATTCGTATCAATCTTGAAGACCAACTAAAAACAATGTTCATAATGCCTTGGGGGATATTTTGTTATAAGGTCATGCCTTTTGGCCTTAAAAATGCTGGTGCCACCTACCAACGTGCCATGACGTACATCTTCCATGACTACATGCATTAAACTTTGGAAGATTACATGGATGATTTGTTAGCCAAGTCTCTTTTGCTCTCAAATCATATCGATGACTTAAGAAAGATCCTCGATCGCCTCATGGAGCATAAAGTTAGACTAAATCCCAAGAAGTGCGTATTTGACGTCACATCTGGAAAACTCTTGGGTTTCATAGTCTCAAAGCGAGGAATCAAGGTGGACCCAAAGAAAGTCAAGGAAATACCTGAAATGGTTCCCCCAACTACCATAAAGCAGCTCAGAAGTCTGCAGGGAAAGGTCGCATCGATTAAACGCTTTATAGCACAATTATCTGACAAATGTCGACCCATAAAAAAATTATTGCACAAGGGGGTTACATTTCATTGGGATGACGAGTTCCAGTCAGCCTTTGCTGAAATCAAAAAATACCTGGCTTTGCCGCCAGTATTGGCACCACCTAGACCAGGAGTGCCATTCTACTTATACATCTCAGCTACTGAGGTGGCACTGGGTGCCATGCTAGCCCAGAAGAATGAAATTTACAAAGAATAGGCTACTTACTATCTTAGCCACACCCTGGTTAACCATGAACTTAACTATGCATACGTTGAGAAACTCTACTTGGCAGTGGTGTTTGCTACCAAAAAGCTACGCCACTACATGCTGAGCAACACTACGTATGTTGTGTCTAAGGAAAATCCATTGCGATACATGATGAGTCGTACTTATCATAGTAGTCGCATGACAAAATGGATCATGTTGTTGACAAAATTTGACATAGAGTTTATTGGACAAAAATATATCAAAGGACAAGTCATAGCCGATCAACTAGCAGAGGCTCCTCTTGAAGATGATCAGCCTCTAGTCATAGAACTACCCAATGATGGGGTCTTCCATGTCTCAGAATCGCCAGATTCTGATGAGCCTGAGTCATAGGCCGACATAACCCTATTCTTTGATGGTTCTAAATGTGAGCAAGGTGGTGGCACAAGAATTGTATTCTTCACATCGTAGGGTGCTCCAATGCCCCTGTCATTTAAATTAAACTTCCCATGCACCAAAAATAATGCAGAATATGAATCCTTGCTCCTAGATCTTCAAACAACAATCGCCATGAACATCAAATGATTGAACATCTTTGGTGATTTGCTATTAATAGTCAATCAAGTCAAAGGGGTATATCAATGCAAATGCCTAGTTCTACAGGCTTATAAAGCCCTTGTGGAAAAATTCCTAGCAAAACTTGAGTGGTATGACATCGAGGCACTCCCTCGATCATCGAATCATTTTGTGGACACAATGGCCTCCTTGGGGTCACTAATTTTGCAAGACCTTTTCGATGATATGACAACCATTCAAGTCAAAACCTTATTGCAATCCGTGATAGAGCGTGCAAGCTCAGACTTGATGCCAGGAGTCCACATGATCCAGATTGAACCATCCTCGGATAAGTTCTCTCAAATCCAAGATCATCTAAAACATGCCAACTAGGGGTCCTTGTTCTCCCCTACTCCCATTAATAGCAACACAACACTATTCTTACAGGTTCTATCCCGTTTAGCATTTTCTAGGGATGAACTTCAAGAGGGATTGGCTGTTCATACTGTCGAGGTTTCTGATCAATAGGACTGGTATTTACCCATTAGAGACTACCTCAAGTTAGGTAATCTCCCACTTGGATTGACTCATGCCGCAAAACGAGCACTCAAGTAGAAAGCGGCTAAGTATGTCTTGATAGGAGACATTTTGTATCATCATAGCTATGAAGGAATCCTCCTTCGTTGCTTGGACCAGCAAGAGTCCACTTGGGCGATCACCCAAGTGCACAATGGTACATGTGGTGGCCACTTCAGTGGTATGGCCATCGTAAAGTGCATTCTTCACATGGGCTATTATTGGCCATCTTTAGAGCGAGATTGTTGCGGATATGTCAAGAAGTGCATGAAGTGTCAACATCATGCCAATTTGATGCACGTACCTTCCTAGGCCTTGCAGACAGTCCAGTCTACTTGGCTATTTTCGTAGTGGGGCTTCGATCTAATTGGAAATATCTCCCCTGCGTCGTCAGGCCGTCACACGTTTATCATAATGGCCATAGAGTATTTTACCAAGTGGGTGGAAGTAGTTCCGCTTACCTCTACGACAGGACCCCGCATTGTGGAGTTCATTTTGCATAACATCATATGTCATTTTGGTATTCCATCCAAAATAGTCTCGGATAATGGGATGCCCTTCAAGAACAAAGACGTGCGTGCTTTGACCACAAAGTACAAAATTCAGCACAATTTTTTGACACCCTATTATCCACAGGCGAATGGGCAAGTAGAGGCGTCAAACAAAATGCTAGTTGCCATCCTTAAAAATACCATCGTAGATAGTCATAAGGATTGGCACATCCAAATCCCACTTGCCCTATGGGCCTATCGCACTAGCATTCGGACGCCCACTGGGGCCACCCTATTTTTGCTCGTGTATGGCTCCAAGGTAGTCATGCCTCTAGAGTTGGAGATTCCTTCCCTGCGCATATCAATGTAGGAGTTCATCGATGATGACACTGCATGATAGGCCCGGTTAGACCAGCTTACGTTGCTTGACAAACGACGCGTTAATGCTCTCGAGCATTTACGTATTTATCAAGAGCGACTTAAGAAAGCTTACAACATGAAAGTTCACCTCAGAGACTTTCGAGTTGGTGATTTTGTTTTGAAGGAAAACCAACGGAATTCTAGTTTGCCATCCCACCTAAGGGACAAGTTCATGACAAATTGGTTAGGTCCATATGTCATTGATAGCAAAATAGGACCCGGGACATACCGGCTAGCTTCTCTTGACGAAATCAAGGAAACAGAACCCTTGAACATCAGTCATTTGTGCCCATTTCATATCTAAGAGAGCCAAATCCCAAAAATTCTCCAAGGATTATCACAATCGCTTGGTCAATCCCAAAAAGGCTCCAAGGATCCCTAAAATCGCTTGGTCAATCCCAAAAAGGCTCCAAGGATCCTTGAAATCACTTGGTCAATCCCAAAAAGGCTCCAAGGATCCCTAAAATCGCTTGGTCAATCCCAAAAAGGCTCCAAGGATCCCTAAAATCGCTTGGTCAACCCCAAAATGCTCCAAGGAGTTCCATAATCGCTTGGTCAAAAATCAAGAAAATTCAAAAACAACAAAAAAATCATCAAAAACAACAAAAATTTGCATCACATTTCTAGGCATGCTCAAATTCATCAACAAAGAGTTTTTCTCGCATCTCATCTTCATATTCACAAAAATCAATCCATCAAAAAAAACAAAAATATGTAGCTGCATTAAGCATTGCATCCATACATCGCATATTTGTGGTTGTATAGGTCAAAGGCACCATAAACTGTAATTATTCTGCTAAGTCCATCTTGTTCCACACTTTTCCATTTTACCAAAAAGCAAACACAAACGCCATTTACCGCTTTTCACCACATTAAGAGTCAATGGTCTTCTAATGTATCAAGAGTTTTCATAATTTAGTCATCATTTTGCTCTTTAGCCATGTAATGTACAGAGTCAAAAATATTTTACGAAGGTAGAGTTACACTTGGAAATATGCCTTGTTACGTAGCATCCCAACACAAATTAAAACACATAAAAATTCTCAAGTTGTGTGAACGAAAGATGAAACCTGCACATTAATCCAGTTCACCATAAGCGAAATGGTTATCTTGCTCATCCCCTTGTGCGAATGACCCAAGGAATGCTGAGAGTTGGCAAAAGGACAAGTATCTTCCCTACCCAATTCCCTAAAAATCCCAAAGTTCTCAATAGTTGCAAAACATCAAAAATTTGCAAACGTCAAAACTCCAAAAATTTGACACCCCATAGTGCATACATCAAAAAAAGCACATACAATAGTGATTCTCGTCACTCCATATCCAAATCCCTTGCTCAAAAAAAAAACAAATAAAACAAAAATAAACAGTGATTTTATCACTACAAAGGAGCAAGTATCCCAATACAATTGAAGAAAAGAAGGGAGTCAAACTTGAATCCCTAGAACTCTCAGCATTTTGATAGGTCATGAGACAAGCCTCAGTACCAATTTGGTTGATAGCCTATTGGTCACTGGCGGTAAACTTATCGCATGACGATATATCTGTCACATTAACTTGTGTACAGATCAATGTTTGCATGTGGATGAGCTAGCTTATGGTATCCTGGATAACACTGCATATTACTCTAACCAAATACAACAAAGGAGTTAGTGGACCTAATTAGGTGATCCTCAGTATAGGTTCAGTTGAAAGCCCATCTGGAACTAGCGGTATCTTGACAAATACCACACAAATGAACTCAATTGCACACATAGGGATGTGAAATAGCTAGGTCAAAAATGAGTTTGATTCATACCTTGGTCAAAAGTCTTGAAAGACAAAGTACAGTTGTGGCTAGTGGGTTAAAACTATCTGAGTCTCAGAAAACCTTAGCTACATTTCCAAACCAACTGCGCTACTTTCCACCTTTGCAATACCATCAAAAAATACAAAAAAAAAAACAAAGAGAGAAAAACCACATGTATACATACAAAGTCATGCATCATAGCAATCACCTAAAAACAAAATAAATAGAGTCCTAAATAGTCTATGGTACCATAACCAACCATCACAAATTCCATCCATCCATTTCATTTTGCATATCACATAAAAATCAAGAACATTTGCGTTCATCATAACATATGCATCCATAAAAATAAATAAACATGCATACATCAATATTCGTAAATCATCATGCATAAGATCAAATCATCACATGTGCATAACCACAATAAAATCGGTATATGTATATATATCATCAAAAAAATGCCCGTAGGCTACAAAACTTGTCATCATACCCCGTAATCACAAAAAAAAATCACCCACCCTAAGGCGTCGACCACCATGATCACGCAAGATCGGTGCAACGGGAACTACCCCTCGTGGTGTGGGTCCTATGGGACCCTATAGGGCAGCTACTTCTAGCCCCCGCATCACACCTGCTGTCACCTCCCTCATCCAATCGCCTATGACGAGATGATGCTGACTGCTCAGTAGCACTGTCCCTCATCCGATGTGAAGATCCACTCCTCGACGGCTCAGGTAGCCACCCACTGAGGCGGATGACCTCCCTCTCCAAATATAGCCAATGCTAGAACCACTCTGCCTCTCACAAATGGTAGTAAGCTATTGCATTATCATGCTATGCCAAAACCCTATCCCGCTCTGCTAGCTGAGCCCGCAAGAGATCCCTCTCCCGTAGCATGTCCCCCAGCTCCTGATCTTGTCTCCACAGCAACTCCGCCAACCATGCAATCTCAACGCATACCCCAGACTCCATCTCCTTCGTATCTACCTAAAGTACTAGACTCTCTGGAACAACAGCCTACTCTGGCTCCCACTGCTCCTCCATGTCCTGCATGTTCGGCTGATCCGAAGCTCCCAAATCTACATCCTCATCCCCCACATCAACCATGTCTGCATCCTCCATCGGAGCTCCCCAGTCATCCCTGATGCCTCAACACCCTCCGCTGCTGCCTCTGCACCTCCTAGTGGCCCCTCTCCTTGCCATCATCGTAGTACCCACCACGAGTCATACTCAGTGGTAGTCTCGACGTCATCCATGTTCGGGACGTTGATCCTCTCATCTCCCTGGTGTCGATAGACCATGGGCTCACCAGGTAACCCCTGGCGCACCCCAAACTATCGGGTAACCTGGCTATATGAGAAGAACTCATGCTCGGTCCCATGTTGCCAAGTCAACCATTGCTCCTTGCGTACCCGTCGGAGCCACTCTCCAGCCTCTGGCCAGGCTGGATAGTCCCGATAAGGACACTCTACCCATCGCCAACTCTGCCCCTGCTCTACAGACCGTCACCACAAAACTACGTAACCTATCTCCTTATCCTCCATTGTCACCCGAGTTGTCCATTGTAACCCGGTCGGCCTCTCAACTGCTATGTGCTACCAACCCCAACATTGCAATAGATAACTACAACTGACTCCCTTCTACTGTCGACAACGGACCCCATACAGCTCCCTATAGAGCTATGCCAACAATGTCTGTCCCCATCTCAGGACTAGCGGTGCCTCTATCGGGCACTCTACCAACTACCACACCAAATCCAGTAGGTTCCATGGGAACCTCGTGCCTGACGAGTTAGGTAATAACATGTTAGAAATGAGGCCCATCAGGAATGCGTGCCTCACTCCTAACACCCCCCTCTCCTACCACCATCCAACCAAAATCCCACCAACCTGGCAATCCACCTCGGTCGTCTCCACTGGGTTTGCTACACCCAACCGCTCCCCATGACCGAAGCATCTCGTCAGTACAACAGTCCGCTAATCATGCGACAATGTCCTAATAGGCAGTCCATCTATCAAAATCCGAAGAAGTCGATAGACATCCTCTAGAGTCACAGTCATCTCCCCTATTGGGAGATGGAAGGTGTTGATCCATGGATCCCAAATTTTGATCAAGGCCATTAGATAGGCCTGATCCGAGACCACAGGCTCCAGTCGAGCCACATGCTTGAGCCCAAGGGCATCAAGAAACTCCTAGTCAGCATCAGTCAGCGCCCCCTATGCCTCAGTGAAAGTAGTGGGTACATGGTACCGGATCCTAACAACCTGCAAAAGAAAACAATTCAACAAAAAAAAATTAAAATCATGAAAAAGAACTGTACAAAAAAACAACAAATTAACAGTTTAAAAACAAAAAAAAATAATAAATAAAATAAAATCTAGGGATCACTTATAGGTCTCGCTTCGGCTCCGCTGCTCGAACCAATTTGGGTACTCATGATGGCAGGGAAAATCTCGGCAGCGCTTCGCTTCGCAGAATTTACCTCCTCCTCCCAGAGCTCCAAAATTGCAAGAAAAATTTGACACAAATGAACCCAAACTCAAGTTTTGGACCTTAAATAGGCCTTTGAGCTGTAATTCATCCTTTACTGGGATGAGCACTCTGGTTAGCGCTCGTCCCACCTAGGGACGAATTCTATAACTGGAATTCGTCCCACCCTGGGATGAATTCAGGCCAGAAACTTCAAAAACATCAAAAAATGAACAAAAATGCACTAAAAACAGACAATAAATTTGCCCAATGAGAGTGCTGTTGCACTTGACATCCTAGGAATACAAAATAGACGTTGGGGTCACAAATTGTCATTATCCTACTCCCTAAGAAGGCTATCTTAGCCGGACCGCTCCATGGGAAGATGAATTTTTGCCAATTTTAGCTCCAAGCAGCGTCGCAAAAAGGGTTAACACCCACCAAAAATAGGTCCAAATGTTGGAAAAATTGCACATGCTTAATGATAAACCATCTAAAGGCATCCTTGCACAAGTCATCTTGGGTCAAGCGACTCGTCGCTTTTCTCACGAAGGTCATTCCCTCATCGATTTGTTGCTTGAGGGGGTAGTCACACTTAGTTACCAATCAACAAACACACACCCAATCAAGGCAATGACATGCATTCAAAGAATAATTGATAAAGACAATTACGCTCCTGCTTGGGGCAATAAACAAGCAATTATCACAAATTGATCAAACACTTGGCATTCGTGAATCATGAACACAAGGTTCCCTTGTGGACAAAATGTTGTGCCCTTTGCCTAATCATGACTGATCAATGTCCAGGATCAAGTCACACCTCACCAAAATAGGTTAATACTTGAAATCAAATTCCTTAGCTCATCAGAAGCAAGGATTCAAGAATGCATGCCATTTCCATGCTTGGGGCATCAAAAGTTGGTTAGGTTACCAATAAACCCTAATTATTAGTTCTTTGGTTATCTATTTTTGCTCGGCGCTACGCCATGCACAACACATCCCAAAAAGGGGCATCTATAGACACAAAAACAACACCAATCCGATTATGTGACTGCAAACATTGATTGCTTTCACACACATAGCCCCTAGGGCAGCCCTCAGAGGTTAAACAGTGGTCCTAACCACTTTCATGGCAATTTTGTAAGGTCAAGAAGCAATTTGGCACATTCAGGCACTTTGCCCAGTATTCGTCTCACCCATGGATGAATACTAACTGGGATTCATCTCACCCAGGGATGAATTCTGAAATCGACTCTAGACAGGACGAATTCTAGGTTTAACGGGCAAAAAGAAAAATGTCGCCAAGTGGCAGCCAAGGATAGTCAATTATTGCCTCCTACCATGCATGCGCGTGTAGGAGGGTAGGTTGGCAATTAGTGGACTATCACAAAGGTAGTCATGGAAGCCCAAGTCAGGGAGGAGTCTCCTCCCTCTTGGGAAGGCATGGCCGCCACATGGCATCCCTGCATGCCCCTCCAAAGAGAACCCATGGCTCTATAAAATGGTGGACTTTCCCACCCAAATAAGGACATATTGGAGGCATTTTCAAGCAACAAAGTGCTGCCCAATTGAACACCCATTTGCATCCTTTTTTATTCACTTTCTCACATCCATTAATATCTTTCACAAGAGAGGTTATTGGGTGGCTTTTGAAAGCATGGATCCAACCCAAATCCAACATTTGACCACCTTAAACCACCAATTCACCGACAACACAATCCTAAGAGGTTTTGGGCCCATCCCTAGTGGATTGGCGCCGAAATCAAATGCCAACGATGGGAGGCCCACTCGGGCACCCCGTATTTTCTAAGTTTTATTCTAAAGTATTCTAGATCATTTTTTCATTTTGCATTTTACGTTATGCTGTCTAGTTAACTCATAGATTCAATTCTATAACGTTTTTTATCAGATTTTATCATGCTTCTTGTCGCTTTGTTGTCTCACTAACTTGCAGGTAGCAACATCAAATTCTTGAGGATAAAGGCCAAATTGGAAAAATCTGACCATCTGGGTTGTCCCAAAATGGCCCCAATTACATAACCCCTCTATCTGCAGGTGTTTTGGAGGTTTCGAGGTTCGACATTGGAGCGGCATCACTTCGGCTTTCCTAACACAGACGAATTCGTCCCACCCGGGGACGAATAACAGTCAAAATTCGTCCTGCCCAGGGAAAAATTCTAGTTGAAAGGATATTGGCCAACCGTTTCAATGGTAGTGACCCTCTGGTAATGTCTTCTAACCTCTGTCCAATTTTTAGGTGACATAGATTCATTTTATTCACTGTATTTGACAATCTTTTGCATGCATCTTTTGCTAATTTCAAAGAACAAACTTTCCCTATTCATAGCAGGTGCTACTAACGCATTGGTTGTTTCTTTGCATATAGGAGGAGCAGTAAGAAGCAAGGACTCATCAAAAATAGCTGTGGCAACACCTTGGCCTGCCCATTTTGCATGTGGGCATGCGGAAGAAGGAGTATTGATCACAATTGTAACCAAAACATGCTAACACTCCTAGCCCCTAAAAGGGAAGGAGATGGATTGTAACCAAGTTTGGAATTAATATAAAAGGGCTGTGCTCCTACTTTCTCTTTATGTTTTGTCTTGATTTGATTACGTTCATCCTATTTCATGCATCGAGTTAGTTTTTGTTTATATTGCATCTCAATACTGTTTTTCTTCTGGAATCTCATGCTTTCAATTTGACGTTGTCTCCTTTTATAGACAACTCTCTTCTTTGCTTGGTCACTTTGGTAATAAACATAAGATAATAACCACATAGTTAGAAGCTTTTGTAGAAGTAATTTCCACACTAATTTTTTACCTATAAAGAATTCTTAGTTCACCTCGAATCTAAGACTCACCAAGTCTTGATTTGTAGATTATTTTAATGATTTTGGTGGTTCTTCTTCTCCACTCCTTGGAGGAATTTGATCTTATTTTTATGGCTTATTTAGGCCATAAAATGTTATAGGTTTACGCACCAAATAGTGTCTCTAGACACTTTGATAATATATTGGTCTTATGCCCTTGATATTTGACAATCAAAAAACACAAACTAACCTTTTGAGAGTAACTAGTTAAAAATCAACTAGTATAGTGCAAATGGATTAAAATTTTATTTTAATGGTAATAATAATCTCACCTTATTGGTCCTATAAATAAACTTTAAAAATAACTCCAAATGTACTTAATAATATCTACAACTTTTAAGAGTAATTTGTAAAGAACCCTTAATAAACAATCTACAATTTTCTTTACAATCAATATTGTTGGATGTAGTCTTCTTGCTTTCTAGATAGATAATAGGTAGTTGATAGTTTTTTTTCTTTCAAAAAATATCCAACTCCTATTTAATGTGCAAATATATCTTAAAGATAACTCTCATTTTTGCACTTTCTTGAATACTATAATATAACCCCTTTAACTTGCAACTTTAATTCAAATATGGTGCTTAATAAAATAATAATGAACACCTTTTTGAAGTTCAACGAATTGCACCCAAGTTGCTTACCTTTAATGGCTTCTACATATGATGTAGATCTCGGTGTTTAGATTCACCAAGTTTTTTCCTTAAGATGAATTAATTTGTAGCATCTTTTTGGTTTTCCAAAATAGCTTCTTACTTCACCAAACTATGCTATTGTACCTTTTATGTTGAGCCTAGGGTTTCGTGGAATGTTTCTTTTAGGTGATCTTATATTTTTTTTTGTATATTAAAAAAAATTTCTATCTCTAAAGTGTGCCTTCTTGCTGTGAGAGGTAATCTTCAAATCTCTTGGATTTCCTCCATCAATCTGAATCCACATCTAAAGTGTGCTTCTTCTATCTGAATCCTCCATCAATCTCCTTGTTGAGTTCTAAATTCAAATAGAATATTTTTCTTCTCAAGATTCTGAGTATCTTGAGGTCTTCACTGTATTCTTCTTTGGTATTTGATACTCTTTTCCAAATTCTTCTTCTCTTGGGATTGTTATCAGATGGTGACAATTATACTAAGTCCTTCACTATCAGGAGTTTCTCCTTGGTAGTGGATTTCTCCAATGAGTTCTTATAGGAACTCCTTTGATGATGATTTTATGAGCTTTACAACAAGGCTCTCCAATCCTTCTTATTTTCCTCCTTGAGACCTCTTCAAGGTCTTATATCTTGTATTTTATTTGGTCTTCCAATTGAGATATTTTCTTCAACCTTCTACTTCTGGAAGTATTTGTGATGAGATCTTCTCCTTGGATATTTGAATTTTTTTGCTTATCTGATCAGGTAAAGGAATCTGCTAGTCCCTCTTTATTTCTTCTAATATTAGAATTTTTCCAATAAAATGTTCTATGGATCTCTTTACCTTATTTTAAAATAAGTATTTGATTAGTAAAGGAGATCACCAATCTCCTATTTCACAGACTCTTCTCTGGAATATTCTTCAAGAACTCTTCTTTGGAGTCTTCGTATGAATCAAGAACTCTTATTATAAATTATAAACTCTTATATAGTATCTTCTTATGGATAAAGAACTCTTCTATGGAGTCTTCTTCTAAATCAAGAACTCTTATATAAAGTCTTCTTCAAAATTAAGGCTTCAGTGGTCTTCTCTTCTGGATCAAGGCTTTTGTGGCCTTCTTATGGGTCAAGGCTTCTATGTCCTTCTCTTATGGATCAAGGCTTGTATAGCCTTTTCTTATGTATCCAAGATTCTGTAGCATTTTCTTCTGGTACAAGGCTTCTACGGCATTTTCTTCAATTCTAAGGCTTTTATGGCCTTTTTCTAGAATGTGAAGTTTTCAATCTATGTACCAAAGGTGGTACATTTACATGATATATATTATGTAATATACTCTAACTCTAACATGTGGTAAATAGCTTGGCTACCCTCATCCTAACGTGCCAACACAAACTTATGATAATAATACATACCTCTGTAGTAGGGTAATTAGTCCAATATTTCCCGCTTAGGACTTTTCAAAAATATTCCTTGCTTTTGAAATCCTCTAGGCTACACCCCCTAAAATATCACAAGAAGGTTTTAGTGTTTCCTACTACAACTTCCCTCAAACAACAAGACTTATGTGTTGCCTACAACAACACTTCTCAAGTATTTTAATCATCTAGTCCAACTCTTAATGAAGTTTAATCAAGAATATATATTCTTATTATGATAAAAAAAAATTCTAGTTGGTTTATTCATACTTAAATAGACTACATATACCACAATCATCTATATAAAGCATTGGATAAGCATTCCTTCATATAAAAATATATGTTTATAGGTTACATTTACAAATTCTACTAGAATACGCACCACACATCATTATAGTACACAAATACTAGCTTTTTAACAACACCATAAAACAAGCCTCACTACTAGTATCTCTCAAGCCATTCACTACTCTGTGATAAATCTAGTTCTCTCAGAGAAGTTGTTCGAGCTCTATCTTGTGATCTTGATCATCTTGCTCATGTTATCCCTCTATGCACACATTGTGCTCTAGTAGTATATTGTGATGGAGTGAACAAACCATGGTTTACTAAAGTATCTAAACATGAAGTAAAATATATAGTTTTATATTTTTCCCTAGCTTGTCGTAGATGTGCATTTTTAGCTTGTATGACTATTGATGTTGGTCAACCACTTCTTTGTGCTACCTTCTATTGGTGTCTATCCCACTCTATAATGGCAGTGCCCATTTTAGACTTCAACATTTTCTTGTGCTCAGATACTTTTATACTCAATCTATTGTGATTCCAACTATCGAACTTGTTGTCTCAAAGACTTCACTTCATGCAGTCCATCCATCATGAAACACCATCCATCATCTTCTCGATAGTCTTATGGACTTGGTTCCATTTCTACCTGATTATGTACATATCGTATAGTAAGTTCCTCTTCATACTTCTACTTCAAAATTTGAAATATTTGAAGGAACAAATGAAGATAAGGAATGCTAAATATTTTGGTAACATTTCTAAAGAAAAGAAAGATATTGAATCCAAGCTCAAAAATTTACAAGAGAGAGTAGAAATTAATGCAATGGATTAGGATGCTTATGTGAAATAAAAACAATAAATTTTTTATTATCATAATGCATTGAAAAAGGAGTCTTATTGATTCCAAAAATCTAGAGAGAAATGGCTCATAGAAGGAGATAGAAATACAAGATTTTTTCATGCTACAACAAAAATATTTTTTTCTATTTGTCATATAAAAAATATTATAACTCTATATGGAAGAAATATTGAGAATGTAGAATATGTAAGGGAGAAAGCAATTAATTATTTCAAAACCCTTAAATATGATTACATAATATCTTAATATTTGTCATAAGTAAGTTAGCATCTACAAGATGATAATGTGATGATAACTTGTTGAATAGAAATCTATCTTGACTATGATATATAAATTTATTTAATTACAAAAAATGCAATGGTTGTTGACTAATGGTGGATATACACTTGGATTAGTCTCGTAGGAAAAACAAAAATATTTGTTCTAGCTAGTAACTTTTGTATGAATGTCCTTGTGGTTTACATTATTTTAGTAGTGTCAACAAATACAATGGATTGAAAAGGATAAAGCTCATAAAATATAATGTCTTAAGATAAATATCATGGAGAAAAACGAAGTTATAGTAAATCAAAATTCAAAGCATACACAAAAATGCTATTGTTGATACTCTAAGACAAGTATCATGTATAGAAAAATAATATATCATCATAAGAAAATTATTATTGATTTTCACTCTACTAAAGTGACCATGACAAGATCTCCTATGGGCTTTATTGATGGCTTCTTGAGCTTTACTTTAATCTAATTATATCAACAATATTCTATAAAAGATATTAAAATACAAGATATTTCCCATTATGAAACTTTAATGAGCTCTTTACCTTACAATTTTTCTCTCATAATTTAGTGAGCTATTTGACAAAGTAGATTCTTTTATAGCTATAAATTATTTTTTAATAAAAATTACTTCAAGATCACCTTCCAGACAAATACTTCTAGAGGGGAAAATAAAATCAAAGGATATTGCCTATTGAAGTTGTCTAATGATCCATATTCCTTGCCCATTTTCTAGATCAAAAGGGGCAACATATTTCATAAACTGCACGTCATTCAAATGGAAACTATAGACCTAGGGATGTGCACAATAATAATCTTATCAAAAGTTACAAACAACTAATAAATGATCTTTTTATAGTATTTAAGCTTCTCATATATAGTTTTATAGATCCATATTATATAATTGATATTAGTTGTGGATCACCAAATATGCTAAGGTCTTTAATATTTAAATCTCTATTAACTATAAGACCAAGGATAAGGTCTTCATATTATACAATATTAGTAGTGTAGGTGAAGCTCAACTTTAAGGACAATTGGATAGGATGACCTTATGGAGTAACAAGGATAATCCCTACACCAATATTATTTATGCATAGAGAACCATTAAACAATAGGGATCAATAATATTCTTATTCAATATAAACTTTAAAATAAATGTTAGACTTAGTCAAAGAACCAACTTCTCAATGTTGGTGCTTCTAAAGGAAACCAAGGAAAATCTAGTGAAGGTGGTATTTTTTTAAATAGTGAAGGAAAAATCTTCTCACTTATTCAGAAACATATTGAACTTCAACTAACAATTATGTAGAGGCTAGGGCACTTCTTACAAAGATTAAAATTATAGTATAAAAAATATAAAAATATATTTCAATTGGGTGGGACTCAAAAATTATCATCATTGCTTTTAACAAAAATATATTTGGAGGGATAAAATAATATTATTGTTGATGTTCATCATCTACTACCAGAGGAAATATTTTGGAAGTGTGAGCATAATTATAGCAAAGGAAATTAGGTAAAAATGGATGTGGAAAATGGATAAAAAATAATATTATTGTGGATGTTCGTCATCTATTACTACAGGTAATCTCTTGGAAGTGTAAGCATAATTATAGAGAAAGAAATCAAGTAGTAGATAAGTTAGCAAATTATGATGTTTATATTCATCTCTTTAAAATTTAAAGTGATATTTTATCTCTTAGTAAAAAAATGTGAAAGAGCTGAATGTGGAAAGAGAGCACTTCGACGAAGTTGGAGAATATATGTAAAAGAAAAAGAAATGAAAAAATTGTGATAAAAATATATGTTGAATCAAATGTAATATTTTGGTATTTTAATGAGAGTGACTCCCAATAGAAACCACATATAACTTATTAAATAAATTATAAGGAGTAGTATATAAATTAGTGAATTGAGGTATTAGTGAAATTCAAATTTTAGAAGGAAACTAGTTAAGTGAGATTTTATCTCTTAATTAAAAAAGATGTGAAGGACCTGTTTGAGGAAACATAGCACTTTGAGGAAGTTGAAGAATATATTTAAAAGAAAAAAAAAATGAAAAAAATGTGATAAAAAAGTATGTTGTGCAAATGTAATATATTAATATTTTGATAACTACAAGCTTTTTGGGGTCTTGGCCTCTCCATGAGAGGTCTAAGGTTCAAACCACACTTAGTATGAAAGGATGACAACCCCTCATAAAACCTCGTATAAAGTCATCCAAAAAATATTTTAATATTTTGATAGGAGTGGCTTCCAATAGAAGCCACATATAACTTATTAGAATAATAATAATAAAATTAACTTATTCAAAATAATAATAATAAATCTTAAAATATCTTAGCCCACCTAGGGGTGCAAGTGGAACGGTTTGGGCTTTGGCTCTTCTTCGGGAGGTCCAGGGTTCAAACCGTGGCGTGGGTGAGTGTGTGTTTCCCTGGTGGAGTTGTTGTAACAGGTTGGAGGATTCCTGGTCAAAACCCCATTTTTTAATATTACCAAAAAAAAAAAAAATCTTAAAATATGTAATTTTAAAATTTACCCTTCTATACCTACCAATTCATCAATTATAATTTTAAAATGATATGATTCCATTTTATTTTCAAATTTTCAAATTTATACTAACAACTTATCAATAATAAACTTCTATATTAAAAAAATATGTTAAAATGCCATGATTATATATTCGAATTTTATTTTATTTGTTATATTCAAGTAATCTATAAGTGAAGAACATGTAATTAAAAAAAATAAATAAAATATATATACTTAGAATTTACATTTCATAGAGTGATATAACTTTATACTTAATGTGTATAAAGTTTGTAAAGTTTTAAAATTAATATAAATATAAATATTTGTATATGTAAGTATAATAAAACTGAAATTATATTATTTTAAAATTTATTTTTTTATATTTACTACTTCATATGATTTCAGTTTATGATTTCATTTTATTTTGAAACTTTGAGATTTATACTAATATTTTATTTTGAAACTTTCAGATTTATACTAATAACTTATAAATAATACACTTGAATGTTAAAATGCTATACTTATATATTCTAATTATCCCATTAATTAAATTCAACTAAAAAAATTTTACGGACAAAATGTTATGACCACATTTTTGAACCCCACCGATACTAACATAAATAACAATGAGTATGGAAAAAACCCAAACTATAGTCAATTGATGGTTTTATTTTAGAGAAGAATACAAAATTACCCAACTCTTTCCGTAATTAATTAATAAATAAATGATGACAACAAACCCTAAAATCCTATTCTAAGCTTTGGATGTTAAAAACAGAATAATTCTGGTCATATCCAGGGTGAAACAAATCAAAACGCATCTTTATTCATATGGCATCAAAGTCAAAAGTGAGAGAACTTTAAAATTCAGAATTACATTTAAGAAATCAAAATTGCAAATTGCAATGGGTGGAATCAGTTTGACCACACATGCACGAAACCCTGTGCATTGCCTGTGTAGATCTCATCGTTTTCTTCGTCATAGAACAATGCAGTCACTTGTGTAAGAGCTTCTTTAACACTACTTTGGACTGGATTCCTACAACTTATTCCTACATTTGGATCATTGCCCTGAATCTTAGCAATGGATTTTCCAGTAGAAATCTTAGTTATATTGATGGATCCCACATTTTCTTCATTGGCTCTATATTTCTCCCAAGAAATAATCAAGTCTTCATCCTTAGTGAGATTAAAGCAGTCAGGATCCCATATCACACGGTCCTGAAAGGATGACACTTTCTCTCCTCGCAGATTCCATACATCCACATTCCCAGTCCTATTATGAAACGCCAAGAATAAACTTTTGTTTTCCAACAAACACAGATTAGATAATGTCCTGAACTCAGTCTTGCTCACTTCAATGGACTGTCCTGTAAGAATATCAAGTATTTGAAGGTCCTCATCTTCTTGCTTTATGATAAATTTTTCATTGTACTGCTCCATAAAAAGGATCCTCTTATTGACATGGATTTGATGATGGAAGGTCTCCAAAATAGTGCCATCCTCTATAGATCTTAGCTGCAAAGAAATAAGATTTGCATTTGGAGCTCTTTTAAATATTAATAGAATTGCTTCATCGATCCTTATCTGCTCAACATTTTCATCATATATGGAATGTAATAGTCTATAGTTCTGTGCGTCGAACACGTTGTAAACTCTACCTTGTGTAGAAAAAGAGACTATCTTTCCACTTTCTAAAGAAAATTCTGATGGGAAGGAGTCTGTCTCAAAAAATTGAATACCTGCATCTGGTTGACCTCGCCTGATATACTCAATTGGTGTTGATCTCCACTTGATTGAATGGAAGTTATCCGAATGGGAAGATGACACTGTGATAATAGACTCATCATAATTGTTATACATGACATAGTAAATCACTTGATCTATAGTCAACGAGCACAGTTTTCTGTTAGAGTGCCTACTAAATGCCAAACAAATACCAGATTCTTCTGCAAAAGCGAACATAACACCTTGAGCGACAATTATTTCTTTGATGTTTAATCCCTCAGTGTCAAACTCTTCTCTCAATTGAAACTTGAGAAACCTGTGAGAAGTGGCTCGAGCATTAATCCGAATGCCTCCAATCTCTTGCCTTTGAAGCTTTATCATCATGTTATCACATTGTTTGGAGCACTTTCCTGTAAGATCGGATCTACCCAAAATGATTTTCTCCATTTTCTTACCCAAAATGATTTTCTCCATTTTCTTTCGATCGTTTCTACTGAAACTATAATGATATTTCTTCCTAAGCCAATAACGGATTATGTCTTGATAAAAATATCTATGCAATATTGTTATGACATATTTATGTATATATACATTAAAAATGGTTTTTGGAGACCCATTCTTCCCCTACAATGCTGAGGGCTAATAATATAATATTATTAATAATGATGCTAAGAAGCTTTGCATTACAAAAATAAAAATAATATTCATATTAATTACTATTCATTAATAATCATAAAGCTTAATGGATAAAAATGATATTCATATTAATTACTATTCATTAATAATCATAAAGCTTAAACCCATTCCATTAGCATCATAATGGTCCGCCAAACAAGATGAATGACCATAATCCTGGAGGAAGATGAATGACTAGCATAGGGCACATTAATGAATTAAGATAATATCACAAAAATAAATGTTCGAGGATAAAAACTTTCACCCTTAGAGACATTTAATGCTAATTTTTTTTGCCAAAATCAAGCAGCCCAAAATTTTGGCTAGTATTAATTTTAATAATTTGACACTAAAATTAAGGTTGGTTGATCTTAATATTGGGCATCTTAATGATTCCAACATTAAAATTAAAACTAGAATATTAGGGTTAAACTTAAATACTTTGGATTTAAAATTAATTAAATGATATTCGTTCATTTTTTTAATCCTAAGCCCTTGATTTTAGTTTAGTTGAAACAATATTTGAGCAGTTGATTTTAGTTCGACTAAAATATTTTTAGCCATTGATTTGAGTCCAGCAAAAACAATTTTAAGATGTTGATCTCATTTCTCCTAGGTTACATTAAATAATTAGAATATTTTTAAACCTTAGCAAACATATAATATAATCGGAAAAAGGGAATTTATTTCAATGCTATAATTCGATCAAACCCTTAGACATTAAACGAATGCAAAATAAAGGCCAAAAAAGGATAAATGCCATGCCACAAAAACCTACCCTCTCACTTGAGGGAATTAACACTAATTTTAATACTTTAGAATTAAAATCAAAATAAAACTTTAGATTTATTCTAATACTTTGGACCTAAAATAAAAAAAGAATTAAACTTATAATATTAATTAATAAAATTTGAACAAGATGATGTGGAGATTTATATAAAAAATCCTAAAGGTAAATTAATTGGATAAAACCCATTAAAACTAAATAATAAGATGAGAGTGAAGGCATATATTTTAATAAAATTTAATGTTGTAAACCTCCAAATCCAACCCAGTTCAGAGAGATTTTATTTATTTATATTTTATAACCACCTAATAGGTAGAAATCATAATCAAAGTTTATTGTAGATTGTATAAATGATAAACTAAGGTGGTTATCACTTCCTCGTGATAAACTCATATAGACATCCTATTCTCAACCACCCAACTAATTTGCATAAGAATCTCCTAGCTTCCACGATAGGAGATATAATCTAAACTAGGAATCATAAATATCACCTTCTTTGGACCCCACTTGAGTTTTGCACTCAAAGTGTAGCTTATGCAAATATTCTAGGTATTGCCTTCCAATAATTACCTCATGATTTGAACATTTCAATATCTTTTAATTAAATATTTATTAAGTCTAAACACTTAATTAGGCATTTTAAGTCTCATTAAAAAACTTAATTTCTAATTAACTCATGATCAATTCCACATGATATTTAACATAACCATAGCATCATAATCATAAGCAATGTAATTAAGCAAACATTCTAGGTATTGCCTTCCCATAATTACCTCATGATTTGAACATTAAAATCTCTTTTAATTAAGGATTTTTTAAGTCTAAACACTTAATTAGGTATTTGAAGTCTCATAAAAAAAACTTAATTTATAATTAACTCATGGTCAACTACACATGATATTTAACATAACCATAGCATCATAATCATAAGCAATTCCACTAGTACTTCAAACATGGCAATCTTAAGAGCAGTTCTAATCCCAAAGACATGTGCCAAATATTCAACCTGCTTTCAATACCTCTTTTTCTAGTTAACGCTCATGTGGTGAGACGTTTCAGGGCAATTTTTTGTCCAAAAAATAATGGGTTCATTTGGTAAGACCTTCACCCACCATGGAACCGGGTGCTCATCCCAATTATGCAGTACCTGAGGATTGGCAAACTATCATCTCCATTATGAAGCTTTCACATGGAATTACTGAAATATCTGAAGGATGTGAAACTGATCAACATCCCAAAATATCTCTTTTGGTCAATGGAGATTTCCATTAACAAAATTCAAAAAGTAAAATCCACCTACCCTAGGCATCAAGGTCTCCACCTAATTATTTAAAACTACATCATCAAGAATTCAGATCTACGTATCGTCGATATTGATGGTCTGCTAGCTATTCTTGAGCCCATCCTAGGCTCACCTCTGGTGCTCCTAGAAGGTACCCCAGAAGGCTTGGTAAAATATGTCAATGTTGGTACCCCTAGTAGAGCGGGCAAGAAAAAAATGGTGGGGGGCCCATTTTCTAAACTGAGCAAATGCTCTGCTTGTATCAAGTTTTCTACCAATAAAAAGGGTAAGAACATTATTTCCATAAACATTTCCTTAATATAGCATACCTCCCCTACCCGTAAGATGCAGAAGATACTGGCAGAGCCATACTCTGGTGTGATTTTTGCTCAACCAGTGGACAACATAGATTAGATGTTAGACATGGACAACATTGTTTCACTACATACCTCAATTCTCTTGAGGGCTAGTAAGATTATCAACTAGCTAAAGGCATAGAAAGCAATCCAAACTTGGGAAGATGTTCCCAAAAATATTGATGATGAATATTACATTCTAAAGTAATGTGTTTCATTTAGCATTTTTGGTTTATCCCTTCTATCATGTGACTGTTTTCTTTTGGTGTTTGTGTAGCCTACAAGCCTTTCTATCCTCTATCTTGTTATTTTTTGTTCTGTTTCCACCTAGCATGGGCCCCTTTTTGGTTTATCCCATTTTGGGTTGATCCTACTCGAGATCCCCTCTACAACTTGTAAAAGGTTTTGGGTCCCTTTCAAAACCCGTTATCAATAAAAAAAAACAATGTAATGAATAACATATTTCATTCATAAATGAATATAATTGAAGTATTCCTTTTTAGAATTTTTTACAAAGTAATAGCATAAAACATATTCAAATGAAATTCATAGTCATTTCATAATTATAATCTATTCAAATTTTCAATTTATTGAGATGCAAACATAATCCAAAAGATAGTAAATGCAATATTAAAAGATGAAGATATAACACATCATATATCCTGGGAAACCCTTACAAGAAAAACCTAGCCTCAGGACATCCATTTTATTTCATAAGATTAATTGTTTCCAATATGATGGTATAAATAAATCCCATAATTCCTTTTTCCAAATCATGTTTTCATAAGAACCCCATAATTTTTAAATCCCCAAAATCATGGAATGTTTAGTTAATTCATATTACAAAATTAGTGAGAGAATTTCCATAAATATCTTGAATGAATTCCACATTCATTCTTATATGGATTTTTTGTTCTAAATAAAACATTTATCTAAGCAACCAGGCTTTCAAAAATCTTATAATGAATAATATATTTTTAATAAGTAACCCCATAAATACCTTCAAGAATGGATTTCCACATCCAATCTTTCCAAAAACATTTATTTTTACACAAAATCAATTTCTAATGCAACCATGCATTCATTATCAAAATGAAATTCTAAGGCAACCATGCAGTTATTGTTAGCGTACTTATTTGTCTCTATTCAATATGTAGCTTACTGTTGTAACAATTCTGTTTCCCTGTAACAGTTCCGTTCAGCCGTGACTATTTTCGGCATTGTTACATTGTATTTAAACAGATGCTATGATTAATAAAACTAGTTCCTGGTTTTACATGGCATCAGAGCCAGTGGCGTGAAGAGAGAAGTGCAGCGGAAGCAGAGAAGCTCGGGCAGCAGGCAAATTTTTTTTTTTTAATTTGCATACGGAGAATTTTTTGTTCTCTGGGTTTGCTGGGCAGTGAATTTATTTGGCGAAAGTATATAAAGAAAAAAAAAAAAAATTTCCGCCCCACGTCTCCATGCGTAGAGCATCGTCCGCAGACGCGTCCACGAGCCCGCACGCAGAGGCGTCCAGGAGGGACGCTGTCCGCGTATGTGACGTCACGCATCGTAGAGGAGGGAGCCACCCCCCCCGCGCGCAGACACGACATCACGGATCACAGAGGAGGGAGCCACCCCTTCGCACGCAGACGCAACGTCACGCGTCGCAGAGGAGGGAGCCCCCCCACGTGCAGACGTGACATCACGCGTCGTAGAGGAGGGAGCCACCCCTCCGCGCACAGACGCAATGTCACACGTCGCAGAGGAGGGAGCCACCCCTCTGCGCACAGACGCAATGTCACGCGTTGCGCAGACGTTGGAGGGAGGAGGCCCATGCGTTCGAATAGGATGCAAGGGGACAGAGGTCCCCCCCGCGGGGGGGGGGATAATCCCCCCCGGGGGGGCGGCGAATAGGATGCAAGGGGACAGAGGTCCCCCCCCCCACGCGGGAAGCGAGAATTTAAATTTTTGCTCTCGCTTCCATGCGGGGTATAAACCCCCCCTGCGCGTAGCGCGAATTGCGCACGACGCACGCCTCTCCCCCCCCCCCCCCCAATTTAAAAAAAAAAAAAAAAAAAAAGAGTCCTCCCGCATTGAAGATTGGCTGGAGACAGAGCGTCCAGTCTCTGTCCAGTCTGCGCGCACGAAATGCAGACTGCGGCGGCGAGTTTTTTTTTAAAACACAGAGTGCCAAGAGCCGCAAAGCAGCAGCGCGCGAGGCCGAGGAGGAGGACCATTCGGGGTTGAAAAGGGAGAAGGTCGACTGATCCTCTCGGATCAGCCCGCTGGCTCACGTGGTCGTGAGCCGTGCGGTAAGGCTCAGGGAGCCTGCAGGTCGGGGGTTCAAAACCCGCCGACTCCCCCCTAAGGTATAATTTTTTTTCCAAAGTTGTTTTTTTTTAATTATTATTTTTTTAATTAAAATTTTTAATTAAAATTTTTAATTTTAATTTTTTTAATATAGTTTTAAACTTTATAAATTAAAATTTAATTTTAATTTTTTTTTTTTAAGTTTTAAAACTATATAAATTAAAATTATTTATTTTAATTTTAAATATATAATAATTATTAAAAATGCTTTGTTAAAGAAATTTTTTTTAAGGGGGGATATTTTTTCAAAAAATCAAAGGGGGATTGTGAGTAATTTTTTGAAAAGGCAATTTGGCGAATTGTAAAAGGTGCATTTTTGGCTGTGACCGACACCTTGTGGGTTATTCTTGTGGGCAGTTTTTATGTTGTATGTTGCATATTTCATTTTTGCACTATAACATTAAAAACTTAAAAGAAAATTTACTCCCTAAGTCCCCAGAATAATTAAAACCCATCCGTGCAATTTATTGCACTGCAGCGTTCGGTATTTGTGATACCTCTGGCCAGCACTTACAGGTAAAGTTGTCATGATTTGGCTACTGTATCCGCCGCCTAATATAGCTGCTATAACGACGTCTGAGTTTGTTCTCTATAAATCGTCGGGGAGGAATAAGTACGCCATTTTTGCATTTTTTTACTCCATCCACTACCCTTTATCGCACTTGTGTTTAGGCGTAAATCCTGACGAAGTATTCTTCATAGTGTTTAGGGGAAGTTATGCCCCATGCATGAGAAGAATCTTCTATGGTAGGTGCCATCAACAAGGCGATTCCCTTTCAGTACCGCTTATGTTCCACGTATCGTATGATCTCTAAAACTCACCTATAGTCTCCCTCACGTAAGGGCGGGTGTTTTTTGTTGATATTTCTAAATACCTATAGTTTCCCTCACGTAAGGGCGGGTATTTTGTACGGTATATTGGCCTAGCAAAAGGTATATCGAAAGGGGGACCAATTGGTGATATAAGGAACCTTCACTATGGCCGCTGTTGCAAAGTTGATGACTGATCCGCATCAGTTATTGAAAGGTCCAAATTATACACCATGGAAACATAAGATGAAGGCAATTATCCAAATGGAAGATTTGTGGGATATTGTTACTGGAGTAACAACTAGGCCTTCACCAACAGCAAGATCCATAGGTCCTTCAACAGATCAGATAGCTTTTGACAAGAAAGATAGTAGAGCAAAGGTGCTCATTTTTTTTGCTATTTCAGATGAAGTGCAACCTCATATAGCTGACAAAGCAAGTGGTAAAGAGGCATGGGATGCCCTTAGAACCATCTATGATGGAAAGAATGAATCCACCATTCTTCATCTTCAACAACAACTTCATAACCTGAGTTTGAGGCAGGGTGAAATAGTTGAACTCTTTCTATGCAGAGTGTCTGAGTTGAAAGAGAAATTGAGTTCTTTGGGAGATACTATGGATGAAAAGCTTCTCATTTCACTTATGATGAGAGCTTTACCTTCTTCATTTGATATGTTGATAACCTCCATCCAGGTGTCTCAATGACAAATTACCTACATCGAGTTGGTCAATCTGCTTCAACAACAGGAGGCACACCAAATTCACAAGGATGATTCTTCCAATACAACCCTATACACCAACAGGCAAGGTTCTAGGAAGAAAGGTAATGGGAAAAAAGGTGGCAAATTTTAGAAAGGAGGAAATTCTCAATAGGATACGAAAGGAAAAGGCAAACAACCTCAACAAAAGAAGAGGTGGTGCAAGATCTGTGAGAAAGACAACCATGAAACCAACAGGTGTTGGCATAAGAACAAGCAGAAAGGCCAAAAAAAACCACAAAATAAAAACAAGCAACCCCAGGTGAATGTTGCTGTTGAAGAATCCGACTCGGATTCCGAATGGGCACACAAGGTGCTCATGACTACCACAGATTCCACACAGAGGGATCCTATTTGGTATGTCGATTCTGGAGCTAGCAAACATATGACTGGCGATAGATCATGGTTTGAATCATTTGTGGACAAAGAGGGCAAACCTATCACCATTGCTTATGATAAAAACTACAAGGTTCAGGGAGAGGGTACAGTTTCAATCACTCTTCCTGATGGCAAGTTTTAGATTGACAAAGTCCTCTATGTTCCAGGATTGGCCAACAATTTGTTGTCAGTGACACAAATCCTGGATAGAAATATGGTTGTCAACTTTCATGTTGAGAATGGAAAGAAGTGTTGTACAATTACCAGGAAGGGTAAGTAGATTGCAACAGCTTCATATAAGCACGGCTTATTTGCACTAGATGCTATCTCTACTCCACATGTTGCCATGATCTGTCTCTACCAAGGAGGCAACTTCCCTATGGCACAAGAGATATGGGCATCTTAGTTCCGGCTACTTACTTGAGCTCAGCAAGTATGAGATGGTAAAGGATCTTCCTTCCCTTTACGCCACATTTCAGTGTG
>JAQPPZ010013852.1:0-76743 GCA_028583015.1 Wollemia nobilis
GAAGCCTTGGTCTAACGTTTATTATGAATTTGATTAAAAAATTAAGGATAAAATATCTCCTGTACTATGCACAACCTCCATTAACATGTACCTTTGATATTGTCAAGGATTTTCTCAAGAGAACCTGCACAAGGAGTACCAAATGAATTCCTTGATGTACAATTGTTCATGATAAGTGCAGTATCGGCTTGTTATAAACAAAATGGGGAAATTTATGAACAAGTGAGCTGCCAAAAGAAATGCTAGCTGAAAACTTAAGATCATTGTGAAAGCAACACTATTTTCACTTATTGTAAGCTTGTTGTATAAATTGGGATCTAACCAAATGCTACAACAAGAAAAGTGTTGTTAGCTAGATTATGGTGGCCTACCCTTTATCACGATGCCAAAGGGTATGTTAAGGCATGTGATACATGCCAAAGAACAGGGAAGCCATTGAAGAGAGACTTCATGGCATTATACCCTTCTCAACCAAGGGAGCTTTCTGAGAGATGCGGTTTGTACTTTGTAGGACCCTTCAAAACAAGCAAAAGGAGAAGGTGTTAATACATTGTGGTGGCCATTGAATATTTGACAAAATGGGTTGAAGCGAGAGCTTTACTATATAAAATCTACAACAAGCACTACTCGTTTCTTGTACAAACAAGTCATTACAAGGTTAGGGATCCCCCTACAATTGACAAGTGATAGGGGGGACATTTTATCAATGAGATTATTCAAAACCTTACCATCAAATTCAGGATTTTTTTTTCAATTTACATGGTGGAATCGGTAGCCGCCACGACTCCAGGCAGGTTGTCCAGCTTTTACAGTTGCCACACAGATCTTCGCACATTCCACCCCTATAACCACCATGCCACAATCATTTTTAACCTTTTACACTGCTGAAAACACCAGGAAAGGGACAAGTGTTTAGTATGGTGAGGCCTGAGATTTGAACCTTGGACCTCCACCTCCCTTATGGGATTTGGTCAAACCAATTGGTTTACACCTCGAACCTAAATTTAGGATCTTTAATTCTTTGTCTAGTCCATATTATCCCAAAGACAATGGATAAACTGAAGCAATGAATAAGGTTATTGTAATTATAATGTACAAAACATGTGGAATGGAAAGAGTCGATTGAGAAGAAAGATTGCCAATAGTCCTGTGGGCATACAAGACAACCTTTAAGCCAAAAATGACCCACACACCCTTCTAGTTGATGTATGGACAGGAGGCTGTAGTGTTGGTGGAATTCCTTGCACCTAATTTGAGGGTAGCTGTGGAGAATTGTCTACGTGACCAAAAAATCCTAGATAAGAGTCTCATGATATTTGTGCAACTTGAAGAAAATTTGGTTATGGCATAGTGGGCAACAAATATTTGCCCAATATCGAAGGAAACTATGGCACGATAAGCACCTACAAAAGTTGAACTTGAAGACAGGTGACTTGGTGCTTAAGTTTAATGGCAAAAGAGAGATCAAGCCTGGTAAGTTGAAGACCTTATGGCTTGGCCCTTCCAAGTAGAATAAGTGTTGAACAAAGAGACTATTTGAATTAAGAATATAAACACAACAATGTGCCCCAAAATAGTAAACGGTGTAAGTTAAAGATGTATAAGGTGAAGGCAGGCACACATAAACATGATCAACTTGGAATATTTGCAATGAAAAAATTTTAGAAGATCAATGGAAGCACCACATTAGGGAATACGGTTCTAGGAACGAGGAGAACCTAGTGGAACTACCAATCCAGGTGCAGCTCGTGAAAACAAGCAAATGAACTTAGAATGGTTATTTAGGATAGGGAGAGAACCTATGATTGAACAAAGGGAGTTGGAACTTAGACCAACAGAATAAATAAGGTTGCAATTTCATGTGATATTCCTAGATGATGAGTTAGAGATGAGATTGTGAACTCTAACCAATATAGCATTACAAGGAAGAGAGTCAGGCGCGAGGGAATCAAAGGACGTGACTCAAAATATAGAAAATGAAGATGAGTCATGGCAACCAACAAAATTTAGAATACTGCAACAAATGATAAGAGAAATGCAGCAATTACAAGACGAATATGAAACTCTATGAATGTATAATACAATATTAAGAGAACAAGTGGTTCAAGAATTAAAAGAAACAATGCAGCGAAAGAATGAAAGGGAAGAACTAAGACGAGTGGAATTAGATGAATTTTAACGAGGGATAGCTAGAGAAAGGTAAATTAAGGAGAAATATCGATGGCAATGAAGGATCACCTTCAGGTTGTAGCCTTTTCTCCTTAATCTTGAGCAGCTTGTCTTTGGAACATTGAGAATTTGATTGAATAATAGTAGCACTACTAGTTCGAGTTCCCCATTGACACAAAGATCGAGAAGGAATAAAGACCTAGCTCAACCAATTCCTCAAAGGTAAGAACAAGAGGAAGCACTTGAACAACAAGAGAGGATTGAGGAAAGACCATGACAAAACTAGGAAGAACTTGTCGATCCAAAAAAATATCAGCTACGTAGAGAACAAACTACTGAAATAGATGAGGTTGGATTGAAGACTCAAGCAATGATTAAAATCTTCTTGATCGAAGAGAAAATAACAATCCACATCCAAGTGTTGATCCTTTGAGAAGGAGAGAGAGGGACAAAATTCGAATCCAAAGAGCAGGTGTAAGATTCTTGGAAATGGTTCAGCAAGATGCAAATAATGAACAAATAATCCCTCAATATGAAGAAAAATGAATAGGGAATAGTTTAAGCAATAATAATAATATTGTAAGAAGACAATAGGTTCGACTTGAGATACAAAAGTATTGAATTGCAAATAAACAATTGAGAAGGCAGAGGAGAGAAGTAAAAAGGCTATAAAGATGAGTGCAAGAAAAATGACTCAACACTGATGTTGATTTCTCAATACAATATAGGGGAGCATTGGCAGATTGTGAATCACAAAGGCAACATGAGGAAGCAAGATGGCAAAGACGATTGCTACAAGCAGATCAAATATTGAGGACCTTAAGGCAACAGTCACCAAGGACAATTGATAGGAGTAGAATTATTTGAGAGAGAGCGGAGTGGAGGTAACTTGAGCAATCTAAGAGGATCAACAAGTCATTTTGTTAATCCAAGCATACCTGGCCAAGAAAAGAGTTTGGTTGATCTCCCTCATGATGGCTCAAGGGGAAGAAATTCCCTTCTTGCTACCTGTAGGCTTAGTTATCAAATTTGTCGAACTTTTTAAATAAAGTTCGAAACTCGTCGAATTTAAAACCCTGACAAATCTATCCATCGAACGAAACTTAAATTTGATAGAAAAAAAAATTGACAAGAAATAGGTGAAAAAAATACCCTAATTCGAATGGAGAAGATCGATGAATTATATACAATCACCGAATTAGAAAACCATGCAGCACTGTCATAACTGCCAGGGGAAATGAGATAGGAACTCTTCTCTTTCGGTTGATTCTGCCTGGAGGATATACTGCACTTCATATTGCTGCGTACCATGGTCACAAGACTTTCATGGAAAAGTTGCTAGCTCTATATCACCATGCGAGATCACTAGATATAGAAAGTGGCCATGATTTTTTAAAAGCAAGAGATGTTTACGGGAACTCTGCCTTGCACAAGGTCGTTGGACGAGACAGACAACGAGCAGACTACCTTGACATTGTGAGACTTTTACTGGGAGCTGACTCGACTCTTGCTGATGAGCGTAATAACAATGGTGAATCTCCTCTGATTATAGCTGCAAAGAATGGCCATCTGGATGCAGTAGAAGCGTTATTGGACCATGCTCATCAAAGATCCGATGGTAGTAGAATCCCCTTCCATGATGCTCATAAAATATCCGATGGTAGAACCCCCTTGCACCAGGCTATGTACAATAAACGTTATGGTAATAAATACCCAATGAAATATTTGTTTTTATTTAACAAAGCTATAACTATCGTTGTTGCCTTAAATTCTGCTCCCTTGCTTTTTTATTGATTTGTTTTGTTTTACAGATGTAGTTAAGACACTCTCCGAAAACCATGAGCTGGTCAAAGCAAAAGATATTGAAGGAAGGACAGTATTGCATGTAGCTGCGTTGATACATGGGTGTCCAGAAGAGATTTTTGAGCAACTGTTGAAGCCTGATATTCGCTTATCTTACAAAAAGGACAAAATTATAATATACAAAAAGATTATGTACGTTTATAATATATCGAGCTTTATGTCGAATTTTATTTCAAATTTTTTAACATGTCAATTTTTTTTCGAATTTCAAAAGTGTCGAATTTGATTACAAAATCAAACTTGATAAGTAAGCCTATAGGTTGTCTAATCAACATAATAGGCCACAAGGACTATTCGCAAATCAAGCACAAAATAATAAACATCCATGAGCTCATAAATTCCAACGGATTTTGGAACAAAAGCCAAGTGCCAATAAAAACTCCAACTGTAAGTCTGACATTCCAAATTTTTGTCAGATAGAGACTTGAGTGTAGTTGGAATGACAATAGAAGCATAAGGGGTTGTAAAACTACCAATAGAACGACAATTTGCCATAAATAACAAGCCATCAGGATGACGACAGTGGAAGATGCTAACAAGAGGGTAATGTTGACAACTGTCAACATGACGGTAAGAGGGTTGGCCATAAGCAAGACAACATAGCTAAAAATCGTTAGCAAGGTGTTGATGATGAAGGCCGATAGGAAGATGGCAATGTCCAATGCAATCAAGGGATAGAATGGAAAGAGGTCCATGTGTCAAAGAAGAGATGAGGCACCGTTAGCAAGAAGAAAATATGGCAAATTGATGAATAATACAGAGAACAGACAATGTTCTTAGAGATGGCCATCAGGGAGAACAACAGACAACACCACCTCAAAGCCAGGGAAACCGTCCAAATAGATAGCAAACAGAAACAATGGATAACAAATATGGATCAACAAGCGAAGGGAGTCATCGTCATAGACAAGAGGATGCGTCGTTGGCAAAAATTTTACAAATTTGCATTGAAGATGACACGTGGCAAGAGGCACAATGTACATAATATAAATAATAAAATAATAAAAAGCAAAAATAAAACAATAAATAAAAGACTACGAAAAAGACAAAAATAGAAAAAGGGCGATAAGTTCATGCAAGGTGACGAGGTGGCAAACATGCGATAGTTAGAACACGCAATGGCAGTTGGGCAACAGTTTCATGGGCGGCAACTGCATGTGGTGAAGTGTATAAATAGAGGTTTAGAGGAAGGAAAATGCACAATGCAAACATTATTGCAAAAGGAAGTGCAAAACTAAGATGCTTCGAAGGCTCGTTAGTGTTGCAAAAAACAAATGACATAAAAAACAAACAAGGGTTTGCAAACCAAGCCAATAGAAAGTACCCATCCACCAGCAATATTGAAAAACCAAACAAATGATGCCATAGTCGTAGACATGGAGAACACGAAGTAAGTAAAGGGCTTTGCGAGACTTACAATAAATTGTGCACAAAAGGGTAACTTTGCTGACAAACTCGTAGTCAAATGAAGACCAACTGGGGTTTAGTTGAAACAAGTATACTAGTTCAAACTAGTGTTTAGTTTTTCTTTTTTTTACTTTAGTTGAAATAAGTATGCTAGTTCAAAATAAGTTTTAGTTTTTATTCTTAAACTAAGGTTTAGTTGAAACAAGTATGCCAATTCAAACTAGGGTTTAGTTTTTTTTTTTTAACTAGGGTTTAGTTGAAACAAGTATGCCAAGGTTTAGTTCTTTTTTTTTAATTACGGTTTAGTTGAAACAAGTATGCCAGTTCAAACTAGGGTTTAGTTTTTTTTTAAAAGTAATTCTAGGGTTTAGTTAAAACTTGAAACAAGTATTCCAGTTCAAACTTCAAGGTAGGGCTTAGTTTTTTTTTTTAACTTTTTTTTAATTAATTGTTTGTTTGATATTTGCTGTCTAAAATTTGTATGCAAGTGCATGTTTTCAACTGCCAACGTTTAAAGTTTCAAACTAAGGTTTAGGGTTTAGTTTTTTTTTTTAAATATTTTTTATAACTTTATTGTTACTTTTTGCCAAAATTATTTATGCAAGTCCATCTTTTCATATTTGTAGTTGCATTACAATTTTAAGGTTTCAAAGTTTAAACTAGGGTGTCGGTTTTTTTTTTTTGAAGTAATTCTATGTAAATGTTTGTTGTTATTTGTTATTATGTGCAACCACAGGAAAATGACAGGGTCCTGGAAAAAAGATAAAATAGATATAGCATGGAAGTATGAAGAAGAATAAGAAGAGAAAGTAATTTTTTTTTACAAATTTTGTAAAACTATTATAGCTAGAGGAGTACATCGCTTCAAATTTCATTTGGTAAGAAAATCGGGTGAAAATGTTAGAGTATGCCCAAATGTGCCAATTGATGTTGAGAGAGAATGCATGGCATTTGTCACTTCAAAACCAAAGAAAAAAGAGATGAAGAAAAGAACATTTGAAGTCATTTCAACCCCCCCTCTTCTCCGTCTCATACAACAACTAGTGGGACGAACCCCTTTGGATTTAGGGGATTTCAGCATGAAGGTTCAAGTCCATCAACTGCACAAACACCGGCACCGACAAGGAGTGGGATGGATGAGTTCAATTTTGGGGTAGGGACACAAGTCACACTTGATGGTATGGCCTCATGGAACCAGGACACGCATAGGGTAGCCAGGAAGGCCATTGGTAATTTTTGGTATTTTTTTAAACTTCTCTTCAATGCGGTAAGGTCTCTATACTGGCGAAGCATGGTGGATGCCATCATAGCTTGCAACATAGGATTTAGGCCGCCAACTTATGATGACATTAGGGGCCCTCTCCTTCATGAATGCATTCTTGACATAAAGGTTATTCTTGAGGAGCAACACAATGTGTGGAGCACTAGCAATTGCACTATCATGTCTTATGGGTGGCATTCCTCGATTTAGTGGATGCTTCAATGAAAGTTAAGAGTTTCGAAATGCTCATAGGGTTTTTGGGGGAATTTGTGATCGAGGTTGGGATGAATAATGTTATTCAAGTCATCACAGACAACGCAAGCTGATAGAGGTTGGGATGTAGCAGCCTATTGGAGGAGATATTTCCCACCATTTTTTGGTTCTCATGTGCATTCCATTGTCTTGATTTGCTCCTTGAAGACCTTGGGTGTTCGAGGTTGTACAAAAGTCTAGGGCAATTACAAGATTTATCTACAACCATTCTTGGGTCCTCAACCTCATGAGGCAATTTACCGGTGAGAGAGAGATAGTGCGCCCTGGAGTTACACGCTTTGCAAAAAACTTCATGACATTGCAAAGCATATATAATTCAAACAGGCCACTCAAGAAAATGTTTGTGAGCAAGGAGTGAAATTCTAAGCAAGTTGCTAGATACCGATTCTCCAATGACGGGGACAAGGTATATGAATATGTGTTTGAGGAGCCCTTCTGGTAAACCATGAATGAGGCCATCAAGGTACAAGATTTAATTTTTATTATAGTTTAATTATATATTTTTTAATTTAAACTTTAAAATATTTTCTTTTTGCAAATCTTGTATTTTTAAATATTTTTATAAATTTTATTTTTATAAATTTTTCTTTTTCTCAAGTGATAGAGCCTTTGGTGAAGGTTCTTCGTCTTGTTGATGGAGAAGAATCACCAATGGCATATATATATATATATATATATATATATATATATATATATATATATATATATATATATATATATATATATATATATATATATATATATATATATATATGAGGCTATGGATAGGGCAAAAGAGGCAATTGCCTCATTTTATAGACATGTCCATTCCAAATATGGTTCCATTTGGGATATTATTGATAGGCGATGGACATCTAAGCTCCATAGCCCTCTTCATGCAACGGGGTACTACCTCAACCCCAAAATTTTATACTCTAGCCCGTTCCATGCTGACTATGAGGTGATGGTGGGCCTTAGATTATGTGTTGACCGCATGTACCCTGATGAAGAAATAAGTGCTAAGATACAGATTGAGATGCATTCTTATAAGAAATGTAAGGGCATCCTTTTCCCATCACTAATGTGCATTCGGTCAAGGTCAACTATGAGGCTATGTAACCCTCATTGAATTATTGTTTATTTTGTCAGATGTTTTTTGAATTTATTTTTAAAAATAATCTCAATTTAGGATTGTACATGTGAATTATTAAGTTTCCTTCTTCCTGGTTGTTTCTAGATTTATGGTGGGAGGATTTTGGTGCATACACACCCCATCTATAGGACTTCGTCGTTAGAGTTTTGTTTCAACCATGTAGCACTTCAGGTTGTGAGTGCAATTGGTGTATTTTTGAGCACATACACTCTAAGAAGCGCAATAGGCTTACACAAAAAAAATTAAATGATCTTGTGTTTGTTCACTACAACCTTCGCCTCCATCGTAGGAAAATTACAAGAACAAGTACTGAGGCTTTTGACCTAGATGAGATTGATCCATCTAATGATTGGATCACACATGAGGAGCAACAACGAGATGTTCTCTTCAGCATGGATGAAATTAAAAACTTAGAAAACCTAGTAGAGGAGATGGCAACAAAGGCACAAGAAGAGGCACAAGCCTCACAACCAAGGCACCAAATTCAAAGAGAGACTAGAGCTTATAGTAGGGCAAAGGGAAAAGGTATTCAAAGACATCGATTGATAGTTGAATCATGACACTTTTTATAATTAGTAATTTTTTACTGTTACAAACTTATATATTATAAGTATTAAGCAATACAAGATGTGTTTTGTCTCTTTCATGTGTAGTAGTTTAAAACTTTAATACTTTAGATTTAAAATTGTAGCACTTGCCATTTTCATGTGTATTTTGAGCTTGTATCACTTACAGTATTAATATTTGATTTGCGTAGTGTTAATTCATAGTGATATGCATGAAAAAAATTACCTTTTCTTTGTTTTTTTTGTCGATTCTTTTGCCGGTTTTTTTATTCTCGATTCGATCCGATTTTTTCCCAAGGTGATTCCAATTTTCAAAACTATGCATTCCTGTGCCAGTGGAGTATGTGAATAGGAACACGATCTTGTGATGGTAAGGGCTCAAGGAAGGCAAGCATGGCGCCAGGAAGAGAGCATTTCGAAGGAAAAGGAAAGGAGATCAGATCGAGTGAAAGAGAGCAAGTACCCCTTAAAGATATCACGTGGATACATGCCATAGGGAAGTACTACTAGATTCGTGGGAAAGAGTACCAAAACAACATGTGTTACGGGAAAGGTTGTAGGAAACAGGGGTTAATTTTATCCTGCAACTACCAAACTTTGACAAGGATTTCTATAAACAATACTTATGCAGATGTTGTAGACCTATGTTCCTAGAAGGAATGCAAGCACAATATAGGTTGGAGAAAGGTAGCTAATTGTTGTCTTCTTTGAAGAAAACTTCACAAGAATGTTCCTGCTACCAAGGAAAGGAATTAACAGTTGTCAACAAAATGGTGAACTCCAAGAAGAGCAGGTAGCCAATTTAGAGCATAACTCCTCTGAAAGAGGAGGTGGACACACTGTTGTCGCATGGAAGTCAAGTTAAGCAAACCCAGTTGATGGATGTGGGGCTGAAATGCATTATGAATATTTTTATGGCAAGGTTGTCTAGAGAATAGAGGGCCTTGGAGTTGCCTATTTCGCTGATACCATACCTGCAACGTATATAAAAGGGTATAGTCGACGATTGGGCAACCTATCTGTCATCACGCATTAAGAACTTCTTGATGCATACCACAATGAACTTCTCAATGGTATTCCATGCTATCGGGTTGTTGTTGGATGCGACATCTCAAGAGGGTGTCGAGATTCTTGGACTGGATCCTCCCAAAAAGTTGCTAGAGTTGGCACCAACAATGTTGAGGTGGATGAATGTAAAACCTTTGAAGAAGACCACTCCAAAGAAGCAGCCAAGGATGAAGCAAATGTTCAAAAAGGAGACACTCTTGGATGATCCTTTGGAAGATTTGGAAGAGGAAGAAGCACTAGCCAAAGAAGAACTACCTCTGAAAATAAGGAAATATGTGCCACTAGAACCATCACAATCTCCACAACACGGTTCAGTCCTGCAGATAGCAGCAAAACAAATTGCAAGGAGCCATGCTATTATGCGAGGAATACAACAAACTTTGGAACAAGCACACCATCAAACAAAAGAAGCACCAACAAATATGGAAGAAAAATCTGCAGTTGATAAGCACCAAGACGAGGACTTCAAGATCGAGGAGCCTATTGACACGTAAGCAAAGAATGGAAGTGGGGATGTACAGATTGGACTAGCTAAGTTTTTCGTAGAAGCTCAACATACAGATCCAGTGGCATCACCTGAACTGCAAGGAGAATTCCATTTTCAGAAAACATCGGTCACAGAGGAGTTGCAAGCTCAAAAGATGCCCATATCTGTTGAAGTACCGGAAAAGAAGAATCCAACTGAATTGGAGAAAGAGAAGGTGGTGGAAAAAGAGAAGGTGATGGAAGAAGAAAAAGTGGTGGAAAAGAGAAAATGGAGGAAGAAAAGGTGGTAGAAGGGAAGGAGTTAGGAACCAGGTAGAATGCGTTTGAATTGGAAGAAGGGCAGGAGTTAGAATGACACAAACTACCGAAACAACTGAAGACAAACCCACAAGAGGGTGGATTCTTCGATAAAGCAGAATTAGTCCAACGAGAAAGCAGTTAAAAACAAGACAGGCTAACTGAAGAAGCAACACAAGCAATTACTCAAGAAAAAGGCGACCAAGAAACAAATTGACCTCTCACGAAAAGGGAAGGAGCACGCATTAATGAGCAATTTGTTACTTGTTTCACTAAGTTGACCTAAGTAATGGATAGAATAAAGTTGGCATTTGAGGTAGGTTGTATTGGATAGTGGAAACAGTAACAACTAATGACAAAAGAACTTAAGAAGCTGGTGAAATGGACTCAAAAAGGACAAGGGAGGACTGAAATTTCTAGCATATATGAAGAGCAGCCATGGGAGTTGACAACCAAAAGCATCAAAACCATGGAAGGAGTAAAGAAGTTGCTACAAGGAGTACCGACATCATACATAGAACCAGCCTGTGTATATGTGCATGGACATGGACATCACTGTCTATCAGATCCAGCTAGTAAGGAGATGGTGTAGCAAGTAGAGCTGGTACCTGAATTGTTTACAATGTATGCTCAAATGAATTTTTTGGCACACTTGGTGCAATGGTTAGCTGAGGGGATAAAGAAGTTGCACACTATGAAAAACAACCTAGCAAAAAAATTGTGAATTTTAGAGGAGAAATATCGACGAGTAGAACAACAGATAGAAGAAGACATAGCTCAGCTGACAGAGCAGCTTAAGAAGGTCATGGCAGTTCAAAGCGAATTGGACAACATGAACAAGCAATTAAGAGATAGAGAAAATATTATTGTGAATATGGAGGAACAACTGATACAACTAAAATCTGCAAGCTCACTTCAACAACAACGAGAGGAGGCATTGTTGAAAGAGTTGGACCAAAAAAAACATCGAGAAGAAGCATTGTTGAAGGAGTTGGAGCTGAAGAACCAATAGGAGGAAGCGTTGATAAAGGAGTTGGAGCAGAAGAACCATTGGGAGGAAGTGTTGATAAAGGAGTTGGAGCAAAAAATCAACGAGAAGAAGCACTAATGAAAGAATTGGAACAGAAGAACTGACACATTGCAACACTGATGCACGGGACTACAAACAAGGCCTTTGCAAAGAGGGAGGAGGAGATCTTGACACAGTTGGCAGTGATGGAACAAAAGGCCAACCATTATGGTGTGGAATGGGCCAAACACCAACTATGCCAAGAGACTTAGGGACAACAAAGAAGCCTTAAAGTTGCAAGCCGCTGATTTGGAAGGTATGCATGATCCAACACAGAAAGCAATCGAGACCCTGACGGAGCAAAGAAGGAAGTCATTGAGGATAGTGACTGGTCTAAAGGGGAGGACATATGTAGGCAACAATTCCAAGAAGCAGAAATGAAAGTGTTTATGAAAATGTCCAAACACTAAAATATAATGTAATGAAATGCAATTGAAATAAAGTGAAATGTGCTCAAAATGAAATGTAAGGAAATGCACACAAATGAAATGTAAATGCAATCGTCATTGCAATATTTAATAAATAAAACTAATTATAAGGTTGCTAAGGTTGACAATGTAATTAGTTCGGGCAGTTTTGTAATGACGTCCTCGGAATTGGTTATGTCAACCGCTAGGACATCGCTTTAAATAGCCCTCCTTACTTCATTTTGGTAAACCATGCTAGATGTAGGCAATGCAAGGCTGTAATGCGTGAATGTTGGGTTGATAAGTCACATTGCAGTCACGATAACTAGAATCTCTATTATTTTGTATATTGTGCCATTTTGATAATGAAGATCAATTCATTGTGTCTAGTGTTGTGATGATGATGATTGTAATAGAATGTTAGGGTATTGTGCAAGTGTTGATTGGCTTAGATGTAGAGAGAATTACAATAGTCGTCTGAATTCCAAGTAAAACCACAATAACAATCGTAGACGTCGCCAAGAGTGTCGATGTCGTCATAATGATTGTCGTCTACGACTATAGCTACCGTCACACCAAAGTGTCGTCTGATGTCTGTCGTCTAAGCTGTGTTGTTGTCTGAAGACCGACCTGCTGATTGAAGCTAGATTTGCCATCACAATCACAATGTCATCTTGGATAAAGTACTCTCCCAAACACTGCAATTCGTTGGTCTAAGAATTATCATTCCCTCATCCTTGGGAATCCTCATTGTTGTGCTACATACTATTAAAATTGTTGAGTGAGTTAGCTTTTTATACTTGTATACTCTTGTACCTTCCTCCTTCGGTGCTATGTTCAGTGTAGTCTAGACCTCTTCATCCATATCTACTAGTTCCTGCTCCTACTGTGTAGTCCTCTCCAACTATTGCACTCTCGTCTCTATCTCTAGTCTTGCTTGCGAAACAAAATCCCTTGGCTGTTGTTCACCCACTGCATCCCTCTTCAAATTCATCCACATGTTACTTGGTTTGGAACCTACAGTGCCTTCCTACACAACCTAACTCTCGTGTTGTGCAGGAACTTCCCCTTGCATTGTTGCCTGTGGCATCCATTCCTTCTTGCTCCGACCCTCCATTGCCACTCACTCTTGTTGTGGCCTATTGTGAGGGTTTTGTCTATGACTATTGCCTCTCCTCCTATTGATGTTGAAGTTGAGCACCCATCCACTACTACTCCAGCCTCCTACGCCTCTTCTCCTTCTGTACCAACTCCTTTGTTTGTGTTGGCTCCTTAGCTCCCTGTGAATCTTCACGCGCCGCATCCTCCAAAGCCTCCCGATCATTCCTCTTCCTCAAGGTACCCTTCTTCTTAACTAGGGTACTCGGTTTTGTTAGTGACAACACATGGATCCACCTAAACGTTATTGATGCAATGCTCTAGAATCACCCTAGGCGGACTCAATCCCAAAAACCACAGCTTTTGTGTCATAACATTCATCATGATCGCAATGGCATGGAAAGCCATTGAAAATTTCTTGTTGTACTGCATTAGAAAATTATTGATGCAGTATGACAAGTAAGATGCCCAATCATATGCTACGCCAACCATTATCCCTTCCATACACAGTATGAACCAGGTGGGCATCTTTGAGGCTTCTGCTCTCCTAAGAGTTTTGACATAACTACATTCATTGTACACTGCAATTCCAATGTCTTTTTAACTGTAGCATCTTCAGTTCACAACTCCCATGCTTCAACAATTTTGTCACCTCTTCTAGACTAAGATCGGTAACCCTACCCATCAATTTTTTCCATTGGTGTAGTCAATTGCCTCCTTTCTCACCGATGCTCCCAAACTTGGCAATCCAAACGTTCTTCAAAAATTGCTAAGTGAGAACACTACTTGCACCTTCCAATCACCAATCAATGATTCTCCTCATATGTTGTTGTTGATCATATGCTTGCAACATCTGCAACAAGTACTCCTTGAAAAACTTCTTTTCAAAATTAAGAATTTGCATAATATAATTCACACCTGCATTCTTGAATGCAGCCTTCAACAGGTGATCTAGTGAATTCTTCATACCTCGTTCTCTCTCCCTGTCGCGCATGCAAGGCCTCTTCTTGCAGCTACTCCAATGCCTTCTCATGAACAAGACCCCAACTGCAACTTCGAATCAGATGGAGTTTTTCTCTATTGTTGCTCCACCCAATGTATCCTCTTCAAACTGCTTGGCCGCTTCTACATTCTATCAACCTCCAACACTCCAACTGCAACTATCTTTGCACTTGTACAACAACTATTGTACACGTCCCCTACTTGTACAACACATGTCGTACACTTCCCCTGCTTGTACAACACTCTTCTTACCTGGTTGGTACGACACTGCCATCAAGCCTCCACTTGTATGATAATGTCAAATGTTTGCTTGTACGACATGGTTTCTACAACAACACAGCAATCCTCTCACACAACTTGTATGACAATCGTCTCACACAACAATCTCCTCACAATTTTCCCCTCTACATGATGCAGACCTGCATCACTTTGTCACCGGACTCAATACTCCCTTCGTATGACACTCCACTACAACTTTGAAAACCCTCATGCGCATCTGCAACTACAACCCTTCGCTTCAACAGTTGTCCATATGATTGTACGACCTTTGTTCGTACAATTGCAATTACAACCACTTCCCTTCTCTCAACAACTCTCTACTCTCGGTACTGCAACAGCTTCCACCTCAGGGCACATCTGTTAGTCTTTCACCTCCTTCCATCAGTAGTTCCTTCCACCTATGTTGGCCACTCTATACGCCTTGTCTTGCAACACCTTCCCTCCGTACATGTTGATATGCTTCTCCTTGCTCTTCATGGAATGCCCAAGCCTTCCTCAATGTGTGTATTTATAATGATGGAGGGCAAAATTTAGTTGGCGCCCATGCAATAACTGCTTGTAACTACCACTTCTATGCAAATTTCGACTTGAATTGCATCTCCTGTTGGTGAATCACCTTCTCCTTCATGATGATCACTCTCAATCTGCTCCACCTGTACGATGACTTTCCTCACGTGCTGCATTTGTACAACATGTATTTGTATGGTTACCTTCCCTGCTTGTATGACAATGTGCCATACAAGCCTCACTTGTACCACAATCTACCATACAATTGCTATATCCGGTTCTTCCACTTGTATGTCAGGCCCCCTGCTCTGCGACTTCTTCCTTAATTTTGTCGTTGTCTTTACTCCTACCCCCTTGTTTGATCCAATTGTGCACTATCTTGCCTTCTTGATTGTCTCCATCGTCATCTTCGCGACGGTCCTTCAAACTCAAACATATTTCTTCCACCATTTGCTCCTCCCGAACAATCCTCCATGACTTGGGATTGTCTACCCTTTTCTCAAACTAACCAAGGTTTGTTCATGCTTTCCTTTTGTTTCTTTGTCTTCGCATTCTCCTATTTGGGCGACAACCATTACGTGGTCCTGATGGGCCAACCTAATGGTTGTGTGAAACTTGGTTGATTCTTGCATAATCAAAGGGTAGTCTTGATGGGTGATACCACTGACTACACAACCTAGGGCTAGCCAGAGGAAAAAATCTTCCACTCAGATTACCTGGAAAGAGGCCAGCCAACCTCACCCCTTGGCTAGGAAAACTCAGTCGACACAAGGTACTTGACGGTCCTCCCCGACTACCTAAGTTACCTACTCCATACACACGTCCTAGGTTGCCTAACAATGCTTCCAAACTACTTCAACTCCCCAAGGAATCATTTATACTTGTTGGCGGACCTCCAATTCTTCCCCTTGTACACCTTTCTTCCTTAGAATTGGTTTGTTGTGTCTGATTGCTCCTCTCTTTTGTTTGGTGAACTTGTTGTAGTACCGGTGTGTCTCCTCTCCCCCATATTTTGAGTCTAGTACTTGAGTTGTCACTACTTTAGTTGTCTCCATTACTTGTAAAGGACACACTACTGGAGTTTGTTCTCCAATTCCTTGCTTCACTTTTCAAATATATCTCTCCAAAGTGTTTCATTTGTTGCATGCCTTCTTTGTCTTCTAGCTTGAATATCATCTCGTAATCTCACCACCTCATGATCTGCTTGTACCCTTAACTATTTATATCTTTGTTGTAGCTGCTCGTATTGTTCTTGCAACTGCTACATTTCTCTACGCATTCTTTGTTTTTGGCAACCAATTCTTGCCAACAAACTCATATCTTCATCTTCACTCTCATCACTCTAATACTCCTAATTTGGTGCCTCTTCTCCCATTACCACTGCTCTCTATGCATCTTCATTTAGTGATCTCATTCTTCTTTCTTCTTTTGTATCTAGGAATCTTACATGCACCGGTAGTCTTCTTTGTTCTATGGGGAGGGGTTCCAATTCCTCCTGCTCAATTACAAGTTGTTCTCTATTTGAATTCCAAACATCCAAACTAGAATTGGATTACTATCTTCTTAATTTGCACCATCTTCTGCTTTGGTCCGACTTGACTCTCCTTCCTCCTAGACCAATATTCCTTCGAATGATTGCAAAGACTGATTTGGTGTTGCAATCAGCCTTCCTACTTCTTCTCTTCTTCTTCCAATAGTTCAAGACCAACAATGTTCACCTGTGCCTTCACCTTGTATGGTTTTATGTTAGGACCCCATCCTAACATTATTATGTAATTACCCCTTAACATGGGGACCCCATCTTAATAATATTGTGTAATGTTTTGTAATGTGTATGTGGCTTTTGAGACGCCTAGACAAGTGGGGCCATTTAATATAACCATTATAAAGAATGTAACTGCTTGTTAGGTAGAAGATTCTAGCACGGGTGGCCACTTGCATGTGAAGCCAACCCTTGAGCATTATAGTTAGGGTGACGAAGAGTCTTTAAAAAGGCAAGCGATCATACATGAAGGCATCTCATATTTTTGTTGTAACGAAGCTCTACTTCTAAGGAGGTTTCCCCCTCGAAGAGGCCTGCAATTCTGTAATGTGCTTTTGTTTTCTGCAATATAATCTGTTGCATTTCCATTTCATCTTGCAGTAATAGTTGGGAACAGATGAGACAGGGCAGTTGTCAGGGCAGTAATCAATGATAGATGAAAACAATGTCATATAGACAGTTGTCAATAATAGTCAAAACAGAGTCTACCACGATAGTTGTCAGTAATAGTCAGTAATAGTGTCAGACAGAGCAATGTCAATGACAATCTAACAAGGTACTTGAGGATAACAGATGCTCCTACTTGCTTTTGCGACTTAAAACATTAAGCAATCAATCTTAGCAAGAGTAAGATGATGATCTTAAACAAATCAAAGAATATTCTAAGTTCCAATTCTTCTATAAGGGGCAGTTCATTGAGATCACCACTACTTACAACTACATGGGGGTTCAGTTTACAAGCCCTTCCCTTAATCTTTGGCCAACTTCACATCATGCCTTTGCAAGGGATATGCATCTCTCGTAGTCTTGAAACGCCAATGCTTCCAACAACACTTTAAAGACATTCCTACAATGATGCACTTCTTTGATTAAATCATCAAACCTAAAGTCCTTTATGGATCTGAGATTTGTGGTCCAAGTCTAGGGTGTGTTAATTGGGCTCACATGGAGAGGGTCTAGACCATATTTGAGAAAATCGGAATCAACATTTTTAAAAATTGGCCAAAATCGGGGAAAGAATCGTCAAAAAAAAAAACCGAAGAAAACAAAAAATTTCATTGAAAAAAAGTTTTTTTCATGCATATTACAATGAATTAACATTATGCAAATCAAATCTTGCAATAATTCATGTCAAGACATCATACAAGGCTCAAGCTTTAAGTACACATGAAAGTGACAAAACACATCTTGTATTGCTTATAATATGAAAAGGTACAAAGTTACACGTAACAAGAAGAAAAAAAAGGTTTCATTTTTTATATGCTTGCACATGGAAACAAGTAACAACAAAGTTACAATCACTTGAAAAAAGAAGAAAAACCTAAACCCTAAACCAAAAGGCTAGGGTTTAGGGTTCAAATTTGAAACATTGACAACTGAAAAACGGGCTTGCATACATAGTTATCAGGCAGCAATATTTACTTAAAAAGAGGAGGAAAAAAAAACTAAACCCAAAACCCTAGGGCCTAGACTAGGGTTTAGGGTTTAAACCTCAAGTTCAAAGTTCAAAGTTTCAATTTCAAACAGTAACAACTGAAAAATGGGCTTGCATACATAGTTACCAGGCAGCAATATTTACTTAAAAAGAGGAGGAAAAAAACAAAACCCTAAACCCTAGGGTTTAGGGTTTAAACTTCAAAGTTCAAAGTTTCAAACATTAACAGCTGAAAAATGGGCTTGCATACATAGTTATCAAGCAGCAATATTTACTTAAAAAGAGGAAAAAAAAACCCAAAACCCTAGACTAGGGTTTTGGGTTTAGGGTTTAAACTTTAAATTTCGAAGATCAGACATTAACAGCTGAAAAATGGAGCTGCATAAAAAAAACCCTAAATCGGCCACATCCTAAAAAAAAATTGCAGATTTTTTGAGAATATCTTCAAAAAAAATGTTTGCATCGCCGATAATTTGCCGATTGCATTGGCTTTTTCAAATTTTAGGATTTTGCCGATTTTTTGCTTCAACAATTTATCCCATGTAAAAGAACAATTCCCCAACATATTGTTCAGGCTAAGTTTGTTGTTCATCCTCTTCATATTGAGAGCATCTTCAAAATCATTTTTCAACTTCATCACCTTAGATCCATGGGTAACTGCACCTCAAGCTGAGAGAAATACCCATATTTGGTGCTTTGCTCCTTAGATAGCAATTACCTCTAGGGGTTCTTTTGGTCCTCATCGTGGATGGTACTCGAAAGTTATTTCTCTTCTTTAGTTACTTGGCATCTCCATAGATCAATTACCTCCTTTCAAGTACTCTTTAAATTCTCCATACACCTTCCTGATAAAAGGGTAATTAATCAAACAATCAAAAATGATGTTTATGGAAAATATATTCAGATCACTTGGGTCGCTCCATTTCAACCTCTTAGTCCTAAGTTGGCCTTTTACACTAAGCATTTAATGAGGATTAAGAATGGCACTATTACTCATCCTAATTATGTCGAGCGACATTGGACAACCTTAGGATTCCTCTTGGTCAACTCTAAGTGTGCTCACATCAGTTGCTGGTGGAGACAGACCACCATATTCTTCGAGAGGATAGGGTATGTCGTCTTCCCACTATTCGGGAGGTGGAGACTAAAGAACATTTCATCTTCAGGTGTCCTATTTATTATGAGATTCAAGGGAGGTATTATTGCTTGTAAAGAGACTTAGGTGGATCACTAGCCACATTTTTCAGCTATCCTAACTAAAGATGATTGGATCTTTACCTCAAGGAAGCTATCATTCTTCGACATCAGTTATTACAGGGGAGATAGACTATTACTCAACTAATCAGCTCATTCTTTCACCCTATCTCTACAGTCAAAAGTAATAAGCGCTCATTGGAAGCTACAACTGTCCAAAATATTAATGACAGATCTATGCTCCATTGTCTGCATACAAGAGTGGCTACTAGGGCTTCAGTTATTTTTCTTGCTTGCGACAAGACAAGAATACAGTTCTTCGGTGTTGGGTTTCAGCCAGCCCTCACATAACGAGGAGTTGTAGATAGGCACAACTTACTAGTTTCTTGTCCTCTTCTATTGGTTCCACAACCATGAATGCTAAAAGTCTTAAGGGGTCGAACTCCATGTCCACCTAGGATTATCCAACCAGACCCTCTTAGTCCTGGCCATTCTCCTAGGAGCATTATTAGATCCTGTGTTGGCATTTTTGGGATAGTTTGTGGTGATGACGACTGTGCTTCTACTTTACATCCCACTATAGAGTAATGTTGGCGCTTAGATCCATTGATGCTTCTTTCTATCTTTCTTGTACCTCGACTTCTAGATCTCTCTTATTCATTACTTTTAGCATGTTAGAGTTTATCCATTTTGGATAACCCTCGATGCTGTAATTTTATGCCATACAGTTCTTCCACTTTAGAGTAGTTTACACTAAATTCTTTGCTCTAGTTTATTTTATTTTCATAGTACTTTGTGGTTACTACAATGCATTGTAATTTGTAACACCTCTTTTCAACTAGTCCCATTGGCCAAATTTGGACATCTATGGACATTAGTAGAATTATCTTGTCTTATCTACCCATTTTCTCAATCTTCCTAGGAACTATCTTTGCATTGCTAATTTCATAGTTATACTCAACTGTTCATAATCATTAACCATTAGGGTGCATTCTGCATGTTACAATTCAACAAGAAACAGACCATTTAAGAAAGCTCACCTCCTTATAAAAGGCATCTGAGAATCTAGACATAACTCGACAAACACTCTGATATTCTTCAGAATCAGGATTGTAGCATGCAAGAAGAAATGGACCAAACCTGCTATTCAACAAATTACGTTTCTTAGTAGAAACATAATGGTTCAAAGTAGATATTGATCCAAAACAAAAAGCATGACAAGTCACAGTTACTCTCTTAAGGACAAAAGTTAAAACTAATAGAACAAGAAGTATAGTCTGTTACCATCCAGCTTTTCTCCCATTTCCATGCCAAGCTCCAATTGGCACCAAATCAAGTGTTTCATGCAAGCCTTCCACGTAATCTCGTTTAACCTGAAAAAGCCAGGCACAAGATATTAATATTCTACTTTCCAAATTCTATCTGATTTTTACTTCTAATTCTTTTCCAGTTCAAGTTTTTAATTTAACTGTGAACTCAACTTTGGGGCAACTCATATCTGTCACCAAGCGCTGACAACCTATTTGCATGCTAACGCCATGGAACTGAATTTTACAGACTTTAGTACATAAGAACAGACCTTTAGCCATGAATAGAGCACTGAATTAGTATCAAGAGCTTTGACCATAATTCCTTCACATGAGCATGAAATAGCTTCTGCTAGAAATGCATCCACCTTACTTATTGCCAACGTAAAGCTTGGATGTGCTTCATCAGATTCAACCTTGCAGAGAGAATAACTACTAGAACTCATGAAAAGAATAATGTAACAATCTTTTAATTATTGGAATCATATTTCATCCTAAGCTGCTAGTGTAAAACAAAATTTCATCCTAATCTGCTAGTGTAAAACACAATTTCATCCCAATCTGTTAGTATAAAACAGAAATAGCTATAGACTTACAGTTATCTCATTTGCAAACTCCAGGTATCCCAGTTTCTCATTAGAGAAAAGCTCCTTTATACCTGTCCAACAGAATACCTTATTCTGGATTATTTGTACATGCATTCATTAATGAAGGTACATAGACATTACATCCTAGATGACTCAAATAAAAAAATGATTGTTTGACTAACGATAGCTCCCTTTTTTCTCCCTGGGGATTTATTCTTTGAAACTTAGACCTAGGGGAATGCCTTCAATGGGATCATATGGGAACAAGGCTGGAAACTATATCAGCTCACTAGAGGAATAAGGGGAGCCACAAGAAAGAGAGCAAGAAGGCCAAATTGCATTTGTCAGAGGTGGTTTTTTATCATCACGATTAATGATATGTAATGCATTTTAGGTTTGTAATTGTATCACAATAATCAGGCCTCATCATGTTTTGTTGCAAGCTATTTAGTTTTGGTGATGGCATGAAGATGGTCTCTGATCTTCTATTGGTTCTCCTGCTGTGTATTGCAGACTTCTAGCACTCAATGACAATGTTGCAAACTCTACTTAGAAGAAAGAAAGGATACTTGCCCCACATGTAGGTTTGTGAAGACTGGACTTTTTCTGCTTAGCTGTTTTACAAAGTTTTGAAAATGGCATCTATACTTACAAGACACCTTTCACAAGATCGTATAGTTCTCTATTCTGAGTAAATATAATTTTGTAATGAATCCCACCCAGGCTATGATTCGTCCAAAATTTCCCACTTAAGCTTTTGAAACACGATAATATTTATCGATTCAGTCTGCAGTACAATCTGGTGATGCCTACCAGATATGTGAAACAGTGAAGACCATGGATGAGATGCCTTCTATTTGATATTTACATTTCTTGGCTTAACTTCAACACTTTATCTAAGAACTCTGTTTACGCCTTATTATCCTGGCTTTAATTCTATATATTCCCCACATAGTTATGGTGCTTTAGGCTGCTATGAGTTTTACTAGTGCCACAGTTACTCTCTATTCACAACTAAGATCACATCTGCACAATGCCATCCTTCCAAAAAAGGCCAATTTTTACAATTCATAAGGCAGATCTTGTCAAGACCTTAAGGAGTTTGTTTTCATTAAAAGCAATTCTTTCTATGTAATGACAAACCTCAAATTTTCAAGCAAAAAAGTTAGAGCATAAAAACATAATAGAGAAATAACAAAATATTTTCCATTGAACATCAGTATGGACACACAGAACCTAGAAAATAATTTATTATGTAGCAATTATACAAATCCAATAATCAAGATACATTAATTTTCGCGCCTCACGAAGAGGAAATGCCACCAATCTGAAAAACAAAGAAGCACTTGTAAGTTTTCCCACTTTATCTAAATGATAAAAACAAAGAAGTTAACACACCAGGTCATAAAAATAATGGAAAGTAGATAATAAGTGGCGAGTATATATATGGTCAGAATAGTGCTATGACATTAATGCTATCTAATGAGGAAAGTAAATTATGCAACCTTAGTTTAGTACTGCAATATTTTAATATCCTTTTTACTGGGGGAACTACCTGGAATCAAAATAAAAACTCTGACTAAGGAATTAGGTGTAAAGAATGCAATTTATCTACTAACCAAAAAATATGGAGTTTCACTAGGACATGTAAGTAGGGGCATTCGTAGACATTTCATGGATTTTCAAAAGGCATTCAACTGTTATTTTTACCATCAGATTTTGCTCAACCAATCCTCACTTTAATCCATTTTTTTTGGAATGAAATTTGTGTGTTTCAAATCTCCATATTTACAATCATTGAGCTACAAGACAAATCAATAGTGAGACACTAATAGGTAGTTCTAGATGAGAATTTGCTTAAAAGTATGAATGCATTCTTCCTTTACTTCTATTGGACTGAAATTACATCCATTAAAAACCTTTTTTCAATGATGGTTAATAAAAATAGGAGCATGCACATCCTTTCAATTATGCCACTAGATAATTATAAACTACACAAGCTTAAAATGAATTTGTATGTATATCAAACTCATCCCCTTAACTTACACTACAATATGTAATACCCCTCATAGAAGCATAAACTAAAAATGGTAATCGTAGATGCAAAGGTGTCCCAATAGGGAAGTGACAGTTCTATGCAATCATTTATTTAAGGTTAGAAGTATAACCCCATACCAGGATCAGTATATTTCCTCATTGAGCGCTCGGATCAAATAGCCACCGAAGTGGACTCTATCCTAAAATCAGTGTTGCAATCCATTTCCCAAATTAAAATTTGGATCCTTACTAAAAATAGTAACTCCTGAAATTCCACATCTATTTTAGTAATTGAGTAAAAAAGTTCAAGGCTATTTCGAATGGCAAGTGGCACTCATGGACATCAAAAAGAGGTAGAACAAAACACTGCTTCAATGTTGGATACCCTAGTAAGTGTTGTTATTGGCTTGCAAAAAACAACTGAACATTTAATAACAAAATTTCAAACTTTTAGAGTTGCCCAAGATACCTACAAAATTTGCATAGAAGAACACCTAGTAGATGTTGATTCTAAAATACAAGGTGGTCCAAGCAAGTCTGAGTATCGTCATGGAATAGGAACACTTGACTCTCACCTTCGCTTTGATCCTGATACTCCCTTCAATATGCCAAAACTAGACTTTCCTAAGTTCAATGGGAAGGATGTTGATGGATGGTTATGTCGTGTTGCTCAATTCTTTAGACTCCATGATGTCCCCATTAATCATCGAGTTCAAATGGCTTCTTTCAATTTGGAATCTAAAGCCTTACAGTGGTACCAATGGTTGCAAAAAACTATCCCTGATCCTTCTTGGGTAGAATTTGAGTCCTAGTTACTCACTCGCTTTGGCTCTAGTGAGTATGATGATTTTACAAGACAGTTGACAAAGCTGAAACAAACTTCGACAGTTCGAGATTACCAAATACAATTTGAGAGATTGGCCAACAAAACTACAGGAATGAATGAAGGGTTCTTTATGAGTTGTTTTGTTAGTGGGTTGCGAGAAGATCTCCAAGCCGAGGTCACAATGTTTAGACCACAATCCATGATGCAGGCTATCCAATTGGCTCATTTGGCCGAGTCCAAATTTTTGGCTTAGAGGTGGTTATCTAAATTTCCATAAGCTAAACCCTCTTTTCCTCCTTGATTCCAAAATCAACATGAACAAAAACCTGTTGCACCCAGTGTTGCACCCAAACGTTTAACCACTGCTGAAATGGATGCGCGATGCACCCAAGGGTTGTGCTACAATTATGATGAAAATTTTTCTCATAGGTATATGTGCACCCAAAAGAAATTGTTCCTCATCGATGTTGATGAGCCTGACACCAGCGACCATAGTGATGATAACACTGAATCAACAGAGGAACCACGTCAACCAGAGGATGAAATCCTGGATGAATCACAAGCTAAAAATTTTGTTCATGCTCTTGTTTGCATTACTACGCCCTAAACCATTAAATTTATGGGTTATTTCAAGGGCCTATGACTTACCATCTTGATTGATTCTGTAAGTACACACAATTTTATTGATCCCTGCATCGCCAAGAAGGCAAATTGTTATGTACACACATGTAATTCCTTTGAGGTTATGGTAGCAAATGGTGGGACTTTACCTTACAAGGGAAAATGTCGTAATGTTAAGGTCAAGATTGGGGACTATGAGCTCAAGCAAGATATGTTTGCACTTCAATTAGGGGGATGTGAGATTGTGTTGGGATCTCAATGGTTGGGCACATTAGGAGTCATTTCTTGGCACTTTGGTGAGCTTTGGATACAATTCTCACAGAATGGACAGTCCTACAATCTTCATTGCTTAAAAGTAGGGTCATCACAGATTATCAGTTCCAACCGAATGGAGTTGTTAAAAAAATCATCTTGGGGTGTCATAGCTCAGATTTTTGTGATCCAACCGCATTCTTTAGAGGAGGATTTTGTTCCTGAATATTTGCAACTTATTTTGACCAAGCACAAATTTTTCATTGAGCCAACAAAATTACCACCTCGTCGCTTTCATGACCATGTTATTCCCTTGTTATCTGGTAATGCACCACCCAACATTAGATCATACATGTATCCTAATGCTCTTAAGTCAAAAATTGAGAAGTTAGTACAGGAATTGTTAAAAGCGGGTGTCATTCGGGCAAGCAACAATCCTTACTCTTGTCCAATTTTACTGGTACGTAAGAAAGATGGGTCATGGCGTTTGTGTATCGATTATCGAGAGCTTAATAAACTCACCATCAAGGATAAGTTTCCTATTTCGATGGTGGATGAATTACTAGATGAACTTCATAGGACTATGTATTTTTTCAAACTTGACCTTCGCTCGGGGTACCAAATCTGGCTCAAAGAGGAGGATATTCCCAAGACTGCCTTTCATACTCATGAAGGTCACTATGAGTTTTTGGTAATGCCATTCGGCTTGACTAATGCCCCTTCCACCTTCCAAAGCCTCATGAACAACATTTTTCATCCATTCCTTTGAAAGTTCATTCTAGTCTTCTTTGATGGTATTCTGGTGTATAGTCGCTCATGGGAAGAGCATCTTATTCATGTGAATTAGACTCTCTAGCTGTTGGTACAACATCAAATCTATGCTAATCATTCCAAGTATTCTTTTGGGTTGACAAAAGTAGAATATTTGGGACACATTGCCACTAAGGAGGGTGTTAAAGTTGATCCCAAGAAGATCCAAGCTGTTCAAAAATAGCCAAAACCTCGCACTATCAAAGGTCTTCGAGGATTTTTAGGGCTTATAGGTTATTACCGTAAATTTATTCGTAACTACAATAAAATCGTAGCTCCCCTCACTTCCATGCTAAATAAGGACTCGTTTACTTGGACAGGACCCGCTGAACAAGCTTTCCAAGAATTGAAGCATGCCATGACCACTACACCTATCTTGGCCATGTCGAATTTCTTCAAACCATTTGTTATTGAAAGTGATGCTTCAGATCATGATATTGGGGCAGTGTTGATGCAAGAAGGGAGACCCTTAGCCTTCACTAGTAAGGTTCTCTCTAACCGTAATTTGGGAAAGTCCCTTTATGCCAAGGAGATGATGGCAATTTTTCATGTCATAATCCATTGGCTACTGTATCTCATTGGGCATCATTTCTCCATTAAAATAGATCATCAAAGTCTTAAATACTTTTTGGAGCAATGGGTTGCCACCCCTGAATACAAAAATGGGTTCCCATCATTTGGCTATGATTATGATATCATCTATAATAAGGGTAAGAAGAATGTTGTGGCTGATTCTCTCTCTCACCAATTTGAAGTTCTCAGTATGTTGTGTGCCATTTCATTACCGATCCCCCAATGGATCGATTCTTTATGCTAAGAGGTACTTCAAGATTTTGAATTGTAGACTTTGGTTGCTTTCCTATCCACTAAGCCTACTTCATGTCTAGGATACACTTGGGATGACCAGGATTTGTGTTACCACCAACGCCTTGTTGTTCCCCACAAGTCCTCACTACGGGAACTTCTCATGACAAAACTGCATGCTACTCCATTTGCTTGCCATTCAGGATTTCTCAAAACATATGAACGACTTAAGCGTATTTTTTTTGGAAAGGTATGAAAAAGGATATTCATGATTTTGTGGTAGCTTGTGATACCTGTCAATGGATAAAAGGTGAAATAGTGTGTTCTCCAGGCACTCTTCAACCCTTACCCATTCCTGACCAGTTTTGAACAGATATTTCTATGGATTTTATTGAACGCTTACCTAAGTCTAGCGGCAAATCTGTTATCTTCATGGTAGTGGATCATCTTTCGAAGTATGCTCACTTTTTTCCCCTCTCCCATCCTTCGAAAACCTCCACCATTGCCCAAATTTTCCTTGATTATATCTTTCGCCTTCATGGTCTACCCTCCTCCATCATGTCCGATCATGATCCAACCTTTACTAGTCATTTCTGGTAAGAATTTTTAAGTTGCGGGGAACTCAACTCAAGATGAGTTCAGTGTATCATCCGCAAATGGATGGCTAGACGGAGATTGTCAATAAATGTTTGGAAACCTACCTTCGTTGCTTTTCCTCAGATCATCCTACGCACTGGGTGAGATGGCTTCCTTTGGCCGAGTGGTGGTACAACACTTCCTATCATACAACCACCAAGGTTACCCCTTTTGAGGCAGTTTATGGGCATCCTCCACCGACGTCTTCCTCCTACATTCTAGGTAGCTCCAGGGTCCATGCAGTCGACACTACTCTCAGTCAACATGTTGATGTCCTCCATCAACTGAAGCTTAATTTGGAGGTAGCCCAGAGCTGAATGCGCCAACAAGCTGATCAACACCGTTCTAAGCATAGTTTTGATGTGGGTGATATGGTTTTCCTTTGCTTACAACCGTATAAATAGTTGTCCCTCCAGCTTCGTAGATGCCAAAAGCTTGTTGCAAAGTACTATGGGCCCTATTAAGTGTTACAATGGATTGGTGTCACAACCTACAAATTAGCTCTTCCACCTACATCCAAGCTCCATCCTATTTTTAATGTTTTTGCTCTCAAAAAAGTGGTGGGAAATTAGGTACAGGTTTAATATGCACTCCTAGAGTTAGATGAAGAAGTTTCTATCTTGCTTGAACCCGAATAACTGTTGGATCATCAGACTTACACTCTTCGTGATCGCACCATTATTGAAGTCCTTGTTCAGTGGCGTGGACTCCAGCTAGAAGATGCTACTTGGGAATATCTCCATTAGATCGAGCACTAGTTTCCTCACCTTCAACTTTGAGGACAAAGATTTTTGAAGGGGAAGGACATGTTAGGATACCATCCTAACGTTATTTTGTAATTCCTATTATTATGTAATGACCCGCTTCCAACGTGGGGGATCCCATATATAATGTTATTTTGTAATGTACGTGGTATGTTATGCTCCTAGCCAAGTGAGGCCATTTGATGTAACCGTTATCAAGATTGTAACCGACATTTGGTAGAAGATTCTAGCTCGAGTGACATTTTGCATGTAAGCCAAATTTTGATCCTAGGGTTAGGGTTTGCATGAAGTATTTATTTAAAAAGCTATGAGGCCATGTACGAAACATCTTTTTGCAAGTTAATGAAATATTGAAGGAGGTTTCCCCCTCGAAGAGGCCTGCGATTCTGAGTTATTTGTGAGATTGTTTCAATTTCGTAATTACTTTTTGCATAGTATTATTCTGTTATTGCATGTATTTCAGTTATCTTTCAGTATTTTATGTGTGTGAGCTTTATTTCAATAGTAAGTTCCTAACATACGATAGACCAAAATATCATCAAAGAAGACTAACACTGTCTTTCAGAGATGCATGCCAAAAACCTTGTTCGTTAAAGATTGAAATGTTGCTTGGGCATTAGTCAATCCAAAGGGCATGACTAAAAACTCAAAATAACCATAATGACATCGAAAAATTGTCTTTTCCACATCTAATTCCCGCATCCTTATTTGATGGTATCCTGATCTTAGGTCTATTTTGGTGAAGTATTTGGCACCATGTAACTCATCAATAAATTCATCTATTTGGTGTTAGAGTAATGTTTCATTCTTTGGGATATTTACCCTTTTACTCCACTAGGTAAAATAGTAGTATAATGCATTATACTAGCTAGATTATTACATTTACTTTTTACCACTTACCATGTAGATATTTATTGTTTCAAATATCTAATGGTTACCTAGGTTAATACCTAAATATCCTAGGTTAGTTGGCATTTGCGCTTATCTTTGATAGCGCGTAGGTTAGAGAGAATAGTGGGATATTATTCCCAATGTAACCTATATAAGTCCTATTTTCTAATGTTAATAATTAATGATTATTGTTTGATAATTTGCACTTATCGTCTCCTTTCTAACATTGGCATCAGAGCCATGATGGACAATACGAGTGAGGCTCGTTCCACCTGGTTCCTATGAGCACGGATCCTGAGGCACTGCCCAATCAAAACAGATCTCGAGGGAGACATCTCGCTCCAGAGGACTGGATCACAAGGCCCAAATTTCGACACACGAGACCCTTGAAGGTAACTTGGCATTTGAGTCTCGACATGGATCCCAAGGTTGCTGCTGCACGGAATCGCTGGTTTCGATGAATCTCCTATCATTATGTGGCCGAATCAAGGGGTGACTGTTTTGTCTCTAGATCCACAAAAATCATTGACAACCTGTCAGAATGCAAACTGACAGGAGCATTTTGCAATCCATACGACTGCCCTGACGGTAAATCTAACTCCTACATAGCAGCCAAGCCCTGCACAACACCCTGACCGTCGACCGATAGCATGGGCCCTGCACAGCGGCTTGCAAACCGCTACCTGACAAAGCCCCTAACACAGTCGACGTTGCCTAACGGAGGTTCCATGGACACAACTATCATTATAAATCTCAAAGACGATGATGACGAAGCAGTTAGCACGGATTCCAAGGAGATCCCTTATCAACTTGGATGGACCCGCAACTCGAGGAGGACAACTAGAGGACACATGGTGACCTGCTGACGTGTCACATGTGGTGATCTACCTATTGATGTGTCATCTATAGACCCAAAGGCTCTGACATAGCCGTTGATCGAGAAGGTTGAGCTGGACATTTACGAGCGCACACGTGGTGCATGGAAGGCTTGGTGACGTGGCGAGACAGCTAGCAAAGGGATTGAGGTGGCGCATGACGTGGTGTGGTCTCGTTTCACGTGCATAGAAAAATGTTAGTTGATTGTGCCCGATTACCCATAGGCAATCAACTGTATATGGGGGAGTTGGTGTTTTTAAACATCAAAACTCCATTCTCCTTATGGATGTGGGACTAAAAGTCCCACATCCTTAATTTTTCCCGCCTAGAAGAAGGCTAAGCCTTCAAAGTGAAGGCGGTAGCCTTCACTACCTGTCAGGTGGGTTAGATCAACTGGCAGGAGTGCCAGTCGAAGGTCCCACACCCGCAAAGTCATGGGTTCGACTCCTGTGGGCCCTAAAAGGATAGTATTTTGGCCTAAAAACAAAAGATTTAAAAACAGGGCGCAAATTTACCAAGGTAAAATTTTTATTTTTTTTGTATTTTTTTATTGTTTTTAGTTTTGTTAATAATTTTAATATTTTTTTATTAAATCATTTTATTTAATAGTTAAAGTGATTTCTTATGAAAGAATATTTTTATTATTAAACTTTACTAAATTCTTTAAAAATTTATACATTAAATTTGAAATTTGGAGGCAAATTTTTTTTGCAAAGTCTAATAAGAGAATGCTTTTGTTTTTCTCTCTAAAGAGGATATAAGACATTTACGAGCATCTGTTTCTTGCAAAATTAGAGAGCCTTAAACACTTCTCAAACCTTATCAATTTTTGCAACATAAAAAGGAAAAAAATCAAAACATTTGATTACAAATTTGGAAAACAAGGAGACTCAAAATTTTGTAATATTCAAAGGAAAAGTGTGCATTTGTTTTTCTCCAAGGGAGGATATAAGACTTAAAATTGCACATTCTATTTTTTGCAAAATTGAGAAGAAATTGTAACCTTGGGCCCATAAAAACCATGTTGTTTGTCGACTAGTCTGGAAGCCTTTCAAACACGGGTCGTGTGTCGACTTGTCTTGGAAGGAGTGCTAGTTTTGTTAATTTTGCAAATCAAGGGGGGAAGACAAGAAATTGATCTTCTTTGCAAAATTGTAACACAAAAGTGAGGAGCACTTAAAACAAATCAAACTTGTTTATTTTGCAAAATCATAAAAGATAGGCAATTGTTTATTGTCACATTATTTGCACAATTGTAAGACAAGGAGGAGACAAAAATATATCAAATTTTTGTACAACACAAAATCCAAATTTTGTTGCAAAAGTTAAAGGTCTATTTTATGTTTTACTCGACACCTTCATTGGCAAATTAGGTGCATTTTCGGTTGCATCCGACACCTATGTGATAAGAATTTTGTGGGCATTCTTATTTTATTTGATTATTGCAATATTTCTTTTTGCAAATATAAGTAATAAAATCAAGAACACTCAACCCCAAAATTTCACAATAAGTTGTGTTAATCATTGCATAGATTTAAAGCCAATTTCACTTGATATTCTCTCCTAAAAACAAAAACCCCTAATTCACTCTTATTTGTTTGGCTTAATTTCCTCAAACTGATTATTTCTCTTCAAGAGTATTTTCAGGTAGGTGCCATTAAATATCACTTAAGAGTGAAAGAAAGATCATCTTAGTGCAAATTCTAGGACCTTCATAATGGCAACTATCAACAAATACTTGAATGATACACAATTGCTTAAAGGTCCTAACTATTCAGCATGGAAAACTAAGATGAAAGCCATTCTGACTGTAGATGAAATCTAGTAGATGACACTAAACCAAGACCCGCATCACCAGAAGTATATCAAAAAGCATGGGATTAAAATAACAATCATCTTCTTATGTTGATACTCCTAGCTACTGCTGATGAGATCCAACCTCACATAAGTGAAGCTAAAACTGGTAAAGATGCATGGGATGCACTTAGTACCATTTTTGAAGGTAAGAATCAATCAACTGTTCTAAACCTTCAAACACAACTTCATATATTCCATATGAAGACAGGTGAATCAGTAGAACTCTTCCTCTATAGAGTGTCAGAACCAAAGTCTAAGATCAATGCTTTAGGAGGTAAAGTAGAAGACACCCTTGTAACTTTAGCAATATTGAGGGCTCTTCTTGAATCCTATAAAATGTTGATTACATCCTTTAATGTATCACAAATATCAGTCACCTTTGTGGAGTTAGTCAATTTGCTTCAAACAGAGGAAGCAAATCAACTCCAAAGCGATGAAGTGTCAAACAATGCACTTTACTCAAACAATTAGGGTGACAAGAAGAAAGGAAACTTTCAAAAGGGAGGATCATATTCAAAAGGTAAGGGAAAGAAAAATCAAAAGAATTTTTGCTCGCATTGTAAAAAGGACAATCATGACACCAATCGGTGTTGGTACAAAAACAAGACAAAGGCAATATTGCTAGTGAAGTGTCTTGTTTCGATTCTGATTCTGGTTCAAAAAAAGCACACAAAGTGCTCTTGGCTAAGACAATATTGTAGAGAGAAAGCAAATTTGTCACCTTCAGCAAGCACCATTTCCTATCTCTCTTTTTTAGACTTCATAAATAGCATAAGTTTTTGTTTGAAGTACTAGAAATAAAGAGGTGATTGTACCTCTTTTAGGCTTCATAAATAACAAACTCTCATTGTTTGAAGTACTTATAACAAAATGAGGGAATTTTTTGGTGTAAAATTTGCCTAGGAGGCAATCTTTGTACAATCCTTCACAAAGCTTCTTAAGTTGCACATCTTTTGCAATTAAAGGGGGATATTCATTTATTTTCTTCACAATTTTTTTGTAAAAAGAGAAGAAGACTTATAAGGGTGCATTTTTGGCAGCGATCGACACCTTAGTCAAACTTCTTTCAGAAATTTAATTACAACATGTTTTGCAATAAGGAGGAGAACTTATAAGGGTGAATTTTCGACAGTGACCGACACCTTAGCTACCTTATCTTTTGCAAACTCATTTTGTAACCGAATTAACCTTGTATGAAGTGATCTACTCTAATACACCTAGCGATTGCAGTGGTTGGTTAACCATGCAATTCGGTTGGATGACAATATTACAATAAGGACATTCATTGATGTGAAGACAAAGTGAGGAATGACCCAGTTTTTGCTTAGGAGCAGCCAAAGCACTGTGACAGAGCAAGAACCAAACCAACAATTCAACATATTTTTCACTATATTGGGGCAGTTATATACATTACCCAAATAATGTAATAAGGGGGGATGTTAGAGTAATATTCCATTCTTTGGGATATTTACCCTTTTACTCCACTAGGTAAAATAGTAGTATATTGCATTATACTAGCTAGATTATTACATTTACTTTTTACCACTTACCGTGTAGATATATACTATTTCAAATATCTAATGATTACCTAGGTTAATACCTAAATATCCTAGGTTAGTTGGCATTTGCGCTTATCTTTGATAGCACGTAGGTTAGAGAGAATAGTGGGATATTATTCCCAATGTAACCTAAATAAGTCCTATTTTCTAATGTTAATAATTAATGATTATGGTTTGATAATTTGCACTTACCGTCTCCTTTCTAACATTTGGGGAATTGGGTATCGATTTTTGATAGTATTTTTTATTGAGAGTCCGGTAATCAATACACATACGCATGGAACCATCCTTTTTTATCAAAACAACAGAGGATGCAAATGGGATTTTGCTTGGTCGTATGTGTCCCATCTTAATTAATTCCTTGACCCATCCTTTTTTATCAAAACAATAGAGGATGCAAATGGGCTTTTGCTTGGTCGTATGTGTCCCATATTAATTAATTCCTTGGTTGCTCTCTCTATCTCATCCTTATGATGTTTTGGATGTCGATAAGGAGTGGTAATGACAATTGTAGCTCATTCCTCAAGCTCCATAATGTGTTTTGTACCCCTGTATGGTGGTTGTCCTGGTGGTATATCACTAAATACCTTATTGTATTTATTGAGTATTGCTTGGATGTCTAGATGATATATCTTGTGCTCCTCCTTTGTAAGTGTGGGTAAAATAACACAGTGGGCTACCCACTCTATCTGATTATACCTCCTAAACCTCTCCATACGTTTGAAAGAGACAACACGAGGTTTTCCTATTGACATCCCTTGTAACACCACCTGTCGACCATTCACCTCAAACTTCAACTCCATTTTTTTGAAGTTGAAGGTAACTTCACCCAATGTCTACAACCACTAAATATCCAACACTACATCCAAACTCTTTGTGCTGACCATAAATAAATCATCACATACATCATAGTTTCCTAGAGTAATATGTAATTGTGGTAACTTCCTGGTGCAGGTAATAGAGAAACCATCGACAATCATTACTTTGAACTCATCCACTTCAACTGTCTCTAATCCCCTTATGGTTACCAATCCCTCATCGATGAAGTTGTGTGTGGCACCTGTATCAATCAACATTACCACACGCTTCCCCTTAAGAACACTTCGTATTCTCAAAGATTGGGCTCCCTGAACACTATGAAGATGAGCTAGAGTGTTATTGTCCTTCCCTGCTTGATCCTGGGTGGTCTCTTGGTCTTCTAAGGCATGTTCATCCTCACTGTCCTAATTTTTTTTATTGCTAATCAGAATTAGTTTCATCATTTGAATGATATTCTATCAATTGTAACTTGCCCTTAAACTCACATTTATGCCCAGGAGTCCATGAATTTTTGCAAGTAAAACATAACCCCTTCTTTCGGAGTTCATGAAGGGTGTTTGGATCTAACTTTTTGAACGTGCCCTTTTGTTGGTCAGTGTCCTTTTTGATTGGTTTTTGTTCCTTCTCTTTTTTGAAATCCTTCCCTTTATATTGACTCTTAGACTTGTATGAAGTGACTTCCATGTCCCTAGTCTGTCTAATGACATCATGCAAGGTAGTTGGGTTGAATGCTTTGACCCAACCTCTCAAAGGTTCAGATAACCCATCCATGAATAAAACCACCAAATGTCTCTCTGACATATCTGTGACCATCACTAACAACCTTTGGAATTTAGTTATGTAGGCGTCCACCGAATCCCATTATCTCAAATGTGTCAACTGTTTGAATTCCAATTCTTGTTCCTTCCTATCAAATCTCTGCATAAGTCTCTCAATGAACTCAACATAAGTATCCACCCTATAATATCCTAAAGTGTGCATATTGTGATGCCACCAATCATGGGCAACACCTTCCAAATGAAGAGTACATAATTTAATGGCCTCATCTTCTGTCATTGGGTTGAACTGCAAATAAGTATCCATTTTTTAGACTTAGGCCTTAGTTGTCATTTTTCCTGATGCATCAAATAAGGGTGTGTGGATTTTTCCTATCCTCCTTTGTATTTCTAGGCGTCCCTGAGATGTAGATTGTACAAGATCTCCCTGTCCCTGTTGGAATTGCCCTACTAAAACTGTCCCTGATGAACAAGCCTTCCCCTATTTGTAGGAGTTTACCTATTACGAGTGTCCATGAAGTCCCTAAATGACATGAGATTCTAAAAATCAGGACCAAGTGCCTCCCACTCATGCATGTACTGCTCATACTGATCTACCACTGAAAGTTTTGGTTCCTCTTCTGATGGGGCTGCTACTGGGGCCACTGGAGGTTCGGGATGTAGTAGAAATTTGGGCATAAATGGTCTAGAGCTACTAGCTCTCTTTGTCTTGGTATGAGTGGCCACCCTGTTAAATACTGATTTCTCATTTCTCGTTTCTTGTCTTGCATTAATTTGTTCAATATGTGGACCTTATGCATTAATCGAAATATTAATCCCATGTACCTATTGTGTCATCAAATCCACTAATTATTTCAAACTGTGCTGCATGTTATGCTGCGTTTGTCTGATATCCTCAACCATTTTTCTCTTTATTTCATCTTGTACATTTCTATCCCCCATGGTAATAGATGGTTCAGAAATTGAACTTGTGGATATTACCAATATATCAATTACTCTCTGATCCGAAGGAGGTTTGGGCCATTGAAGCCTATGCTGCCAATTCAAATAGTCCTAATATGCTTTTTTCTTCTCCCTCTCAAAAGCCTGTATGTCCCTCTCACTCATGAAACGTGGGATTCACAAGCTAGTAGGATTAAGTAGCTCTAATACACTATAATAAGTACCCCCACTTGTTGATTTTGAATTATTTTGGTTTGTGCTTGGTTGTTTTTGCAATGAAATGATTGGTTTTGCCTGTTTAGTTTGAGACATTGACTTGAATTTCATTCATAATGCAATAAGGAAACAAGCATTTGAACAAACGATAAATTTGCAATAAGGAGATTTATTTATTTAATTTTATAACCTGAACGTACATGTTTGTATTTGCACAACAAACTAAAAATTACATAGTTAAAGCGTTCATTTGCTCGTAACTCGATGACCGAAACTCTGATTCCTTCCTCGTAAAGTGCAGTTGTCTCTCCCAATGAAGCTGCCCAAAATGTAACCTTCAAAAATGTGAATCTAAGCCCAATTAATTACTGCACACACCCTGAGGTAGCTACAGGTTAGATGTACGACTGCTTGAAAAATTCGATCTTGCCTTGAAATTCGTGCCTCACTATAAATGCCTTCAAAATACCACTAAAATGATTAACTAGTGAGTCGAAGAGATTGGTAAATTGCCCAAAATGATTCGATGGGATATTTCCCTACTGTGAGCAAATGACACAATTCCCTAGGTGCCCATATGTTGTATGACCTACTCTAGTATTGCATCTATCACTCCAAAATCAATCAAAATGGCACTGATCTAGATGAAGTATAACCAAAACAATATAACCCAGATGGTCAGTTCATCAATCTAGATGAATTCAAAATTTGAAAAACCCATGTCTACCTCTGTTAAGTAAAGATAATCTCTCTGTGATGAGAAATTCAATCCCTGATCAGTTAGAGATGGTCTCACACATTTGAAATTGATAATCCTGCTGAGAAATCCACTCCTAACAAGCCCTATAGCTTCTTTGACGAAAATCTTTGCAAATATTCACAAAAAACACAATATCTCCCTATGCAAAATGAGACCCAACGTGAAAATATGAGGTGAGGGTCGAATTAGGGTTTGGACACCACATTTGGCTTGTTTTTTTTTTAAATTCAAATGATGTCTTTTAATACATGTAAAGGGGCCATGCCCACCCCCCATGTCCTAGTCGAGTCACTTTTTACCTTTTAAGTTATAACTTAACATTATAATTCATCATTATAACATGTTCCCCTTTCCTAGTGACCATCTGCCTTGGTCAACACTTGTAGTTGATAGAATTAAGCCCTATAATTGGTAAAATATCATGTGCTAAGGTAAAACTGACCTCCTGAACCAAAACAGAATCATGCCATGGATTAAAATAGTGAGATCTTTGCCAAATTGAGTCTCACACCATTCTATTTAGCTTAGGGGACCCCATGACTAGACTAACAGTTCCTTATTTCTCCTACTATTGAGAAGGGGCCATTACACCAAGCTTTAGTTTCATTACTTGTCTTAAATCCACTATCGAAAGCATAATATGACAAAATCTCACCCTATTATTTCTAATTATTCATAGTCCCAAATTTTCTTTAGATTCTCCATTAAAATTCAATTTAACCAACTCCACTTCCATTGGTTTCCACTTTATATTCTTTACCTTCCTTTTGTTTCTCATGTACCCAACATCATAATTCAATTTGATGACTTGATTCCATCTATCAAGACTCTCTACTTCAAAAATAGGGATTGAATAAGTTGTTAGGGTTGATTTAAACTCTTTTATAATAAAAAAGAAAAGAAAAAAAAAATAATTTTTTTTTTCATTACATGTGAACTACTTTCATTTTTTAAAATATTCTTTTGTTCCTTTTCAACTATACAACCCAAAATATTGGTCTTTTAATATATTTCATATTATCTATAACTTCTCACTTTTAAAAATGCTTTAACTATTCTTTAATTATATTATTTATGATTATGTATTTATTTTAAAAAATTTAAGGAAAACCCTTTTCCTATTTTAACCTTGTTGGATTTTCAAAAGAAATCTTTTGAAGTCTCGTCTATTAATATCCCTAAACCTGGAAGGTCCCATAATGACATGGATTTTTAATATGAAATGGCTATCCACCAACCAAACAAAACGATCTGTAATGAAGTGCAAGTGCTTGTGCTTTGTGCTTATGTGTTTTCTATAATATATATCTGAATACGGGTACACTTTACCTTGATAAAAACATTTGTTTTTTCAAAAATATTTGACACAATCACCTAATGCAGAGAAATTGGCACACATCAACAACCTTGGGCGTACACAAATCCAATACTGTCTTTTCATTTAATTTTATAATTCATAGTTTTTCGAAGCATCAGGGCGGAAAGGAAATTCGACCCAGTGAGAGGCGAAGGGGTTTTATCTTTAACCGGGCAAAACCTGAAAGAGTCAAGCAAAGCTTTACCTACTTTCTTTGTTTCATTCCATTCAATATCCCTCAATTGTGGAAGAATCTATGTGTTTCAGGCTTTCTTCTTCTCGTTCTTCATTCTTACCAGTGTAGGATGCCGTCATTGCTGTGTTCCGAGCTTGCATTAATCGTTCGCGTTCGTGGCCGCCATTTGCAAAGCACTTAAAACCCTCATTTTGTAGGGACCTGACCGTCCAACCCTTGAGAGTACGAGGGCAAGGGTTCCTCCTCTCTTTGCGGCCCATTTTCATTGTTGTTGTGCGGATACACATTGGGTAATGTGGTAAGGACTTGGTGATTTTCGGCTTAAATGGCTGCGAGGAGGAAGTACGTGTGGCATCAGCAGTGGCTTTTGGGATCTTATTATTCCTGTAAAAAGAAGGTGGAGAGGAAGAGGTTTTAAGGGGGATTTGGTTTGCCCTTTTCAATTTTTTTTTTTTGGGAGTTTAGGGTTAGGCGAAGGGCATTCATTTAGGGTGGGAATGAGGCAAGGGAATTGAAGAGGAGGGAGATAGGGAGGGAGAGTCAGAATGGAAGGCGATCAGCGGCGGAATCTGGTGGTCGCCTGTGCGGCTTTCGGCACGCTGTTTTCGGTGCTGAGCGCCCTCAGCGTTGCCATTCTTTTCGCCGTCAATTGGCGGCCGTGGAGAATATACAGGTCAGTTATGGTGCTTTCTCAGATTTTATTAACAATGTGATCTTATTTTTGGAGCAGCATTGCTCTATTGGGCTTTGCTATTTTCAGGATTTTTCCCGTTATTGTTATATACGTTTTATCACCTAGTCTACTTTGCTGCCCCCGCACTTAGGTCCTGTTTGTCGTTGTCTTCAGTCCAATGTGTGAAATAAAGACGTCTTGTTACCCCCTTTCCCGCGATATATACGCTGTATAGTAAGTTGAGGTCTAGTAAAGGTGTGCACTCCGGCAAGTAGTGGAATCACAGCAATGCCTTGTTCAAACAGACATACAATGGCAATGTACATTATACTGACTATATCAAGGCAGTTATCATTAGTAAAACTGCCATCACAAACCGTGTTTTGCTGTCTAGTTGGGTCCTTTAAGTACTTTTTACATTGTTGTTGAAATTCACTATGACATAGATTTTATATAAACCCATCCATCATCCTATTCACTAAAGCTATTGTACCAGCATGTAATTTATGTAATGATGGAATGGAAATAATCATAATTTGTGACGCATTAGAAACGAGAAACTGTCTTTAGAAAAGTTTAGCATATATAGTAGCATGACATATGAAAAGGGGACTGCTGAATTTTGCAATAGGGAAATTTGGGTTTGAAAAAGAAATTTATAAAAAGTTTATTTCTTACTGTCAAGCATTCTAAAGGAGACAAGCCTCAGAAGGCAATGATGACCATTCAAGTGTGACGCTATTTAGACGCTACTGTTTGGAGATGTTGACGGTTTGCCCTCGAAAAGGGTTCATTTCAACAATGTAAACATAATTTTAATTGGCATCTTCTTGGCCAGTGCATTTTATTGCATCCTATATAGCATATTGACTAAAAGAAATTGCATATCCATAATAGGCTTCTATTTTCTTTCAGTGCATAAATGTTAGGATGTTTCCAAATGTTAGGGTAACAACATTTCTTTTTTGTTAAGAGTTGGATAGAGACAGGTTACGCGTGGGACAATAATTTGCTCAAGGACTATCAAGCCGTAACAGTAGTTTATGGAGAAGATATTCTACACATCTAATGTTTGTAAATAGTATCTCTGGTTCCATTAAGGGGCTAAGTATATTCTTTATGAAAATGACTTCTGTATATTTAAATTTGGTTTTGATTGTAACAAGCTCTATTTCATCCACTGTTTTTATTTCTATCTTATATCTTACATTACAAGACCTGTGATAGGAGTAACTTTTGTTTACATCTAGCCACCCTTAATATGATGGTTAAACATACATAAGTTGTCTATTCTCAATCGATATTGTATGAGGTAGGGTATATTGTAAGACAATATTGTTCAGGAGAACTAGGTATTATTCAGGATGCTAGTGCACTTTCTATAATTCATGTTATTTTCAGAACAATTTAATTACAAAACCTGCTTTAATATTGAGAATTTGTGTTTTGGTTAAATAAATATTTTGAACATACTAATATATTTGGTTGCCATGCTTCAAATTCTGTCTGCATTAAATTGCTAATGGAGCCTAAGTTGTGTGTGGTGTGTTTGAGAAGTGATAATTTCTTTTCATTTTGCAGTATGAACTTCTATTTTTGTGGGTGTCACATCATGATATATTTTCTTCAAATTAACTCACATGAGATAGGTTGTAATCCTTAGAACCCTGTGATATCACATTCTGCTGTTCAAACCTTAGTCACTAACTTTCTCCTAGTCTATTGCAGACAAGGCTGGAATCAGTAACTATAATTGATGTTTTACTGAAGTGGATTTAGTATATTCACATGCAAGAAAAAATTGACTTTAGCTTGTGTAATGAGATGCATTGAAAGTCACTTTAGCTTGTCTAATTAGATGTATTGAAATTCGCGGAAAATCAAACCTCTTACTTTTGATATAATATGCAACAAACTTTTATGGATCTTGCTAATAGAATTCAAGTTAAAAATATAATGGGAAAATTTGTTAACAACTCTTATTGCTTTATATTCTTGCTTATTAATTGGAGGGAAGTTGAAACACCGACTTATTAGGTTACTTAGATTATCATTGTAGCAAACATGGTATTGATCAGCCTATTCCAACTGTGAACACTATTTGGCATTGTAATGGTCATAAATATGTGACTTGATTGTATTTTGCTTAATATTGAGTTCGGAAAGCAAGAGCATTGAATTATGACAAACACATATTAAAATTAACTTATTAGGTTACTTAGATTGTCTTTGTAGAAAACATGGTATTGATCAGCCTATTCCAACTGTGAACACTATTTGGCATTCTAATGGTCATAAGTATGTGACTTGATTGTATGTTGCTTAATATTGAGTTCGGAAAGCAAGAGCATTGAATTATGACAAACACATATTAAAATTAACTCATCAAGTAGCATTCACAGGAGAAACTAGTAGCATTAATTGTTGTGAAAGTTGCTACAAGGTACGTTTTACAAACAAATCTTATATTAAATATTGAGACTTGTAGAATAAATTCCTTTGTTTGTAGAAATTGCTGTTACTACTTTGTAGATAATTGAATATTTATATGGTTGGATTTATTACTGTTGTCCTTTCTTACTATGTTAAGTAAATATATTGTTAAGTAAATTTTTTGGGAACACATGAGTGGCATTTTATAGTTCTATTCATCTTCTAGCATACACATGGTACATATTTGTTTTATTGATGTTTACTAAGTGTTTTTCCTTGGTTTATTTGTAGATGGGTTTTTGCTAGGAAATGGCCAACACTTCTTCAAGGTCCCCAGCTGTATGCCATCTCAGCATTCTTATCACTAATAGCCAGGGCTGTTGTAGTTTCACCAATTGTTATTGTAATTGTTTGGGGAAGCTGGCTGATGACAATCTTGGATCGAGATATAATTGGGTTGGCAGTTATCATGGCTGGGACAGCTCTACTCTTGGCATTTTATGCTATCACGCTTTGGTGGAGAACTCAGTGGCAGAGTTCACGTATGTATATTCAGTTGGATACTCCATCTCTCTAAACAAATGCTGAACTACATGTTTGATATGGTCGAGTTGTCAAAGATTTTCACTGGATTTGATAAATATTGCTTAGCTTGATTGAACAATTTGGTTAGTATTATGCAACAAGTTCAATGTTTTCATGTGTACGTATGAATTTACTTAAAGGTAAACAAATATGGTGACAAGTAAGCTTGAGCGTTTTCTTTGTAAATATACTTCGGACATTTGACTTCAAACATTGGAACTTATGTGAGCATTTGTTTAGAATTTTTTTGTCCAACTAGATACAAAGAACCATGTGACATGCATAACCTAGTCCACAAGTTATGTCTTTTGTTGTAGCTAACCTAGGATTGTGTGCACCATGTGCTGCTTACTACAAAATGCTAGTGTACAGGATAATATTAAGGGTAAAGGCACAGGATATTAGATGCTATAATTCATATTTAATTTTTTCAGCTATATTTGCCTTCTACATCTATTAACAGAAATAAGTTACATTAAAGAGACGGTAGATCTACCAAATATTTTTCATTATTTAGGTTTATGTTTCTTAGGTTGTAAAAATAGAGTTACAAGGATTTGTTTTTTTTTTTAAATTCAGTTTAAGGTCCACATGGGACACCCATGTGGTTAGGGCTTTGGGCTTTCTTTCGGGAGACCCAGGTTCAAACCACCGTGGGTGTGTGTGTGCGCTGTGTGTATGTGAGCGAGCTTGTGTACAAAAAAAAAAAAATCAGTTTAAGGAGGTATAATTTCCCATATCTTCTTGTGGAGTTGGAATTCTTGTATTCTATGTAATTTCATACTGGCCCTCTTACCTATTCCTTTTCTCAAATTGTTTCAAACAAATTTGTGTATAATGCATTGAATCGTTGAGATATGGAATGCTTCAAAGGCAACTGTTTGCATGTAGCAGGAGTTGTTGCTGTTTTTCTACTATTGGCTGTTGCATTGCTTTGTGTATATGAAATTTCGGCTGTGTATGTTACAGCAGGCAGCAATGCATATTCAGCGTCAGGGTTTTTCTTTGGTGTTTCAGCAATAGCTCTAGCAATTAACATGCTTTTTATATGCAGAATGGTTTTTCATGGTAAGCTTTTGCGATTATGGGGATTATTCTATTAAAACTTAAGATGTCCCTTTTTCGAGCCACTTATTACTGGATTTTATTTTCATTTTCACTGTGATCAAATTGGACGAGAACAAATTGACACAGGGTTAGCTCTTTTTCACTTGACAGGCGCAGGCCTAGATGTAGATGAGTATGTGCGGAGATCGTATAAGTTTGCTTATGCTGATGGTATTGAAGTTGGTCCAGTTGCCTGTTTACCAGAGCCTCCAGACCCTGATGGTTCTTTAATACGAAAACCAAACAGGCAAGGACAGCCATGCTATTTTGCAATTTGGTTAATGAGAACTTTCCACATAACTATCATTATTTCGTCTGTAATAGTGACTGTTCCAAATTGTATGGTTTGATTGTTGAATATGTTAACATCATTCGTGAGCCACATTTTTTCATGAATGATGGTTTGGATACTGTTGTCTGTGTGGATTTCTAACCTGATATGGTCATTTACAGGACTTTCCACATTGGATGTCTCTATTTTGGGTCTCTGTTTGTACTCCTTGTGTATTCCATTCTGTATGGTTTGACTGCTAAGAAGGTGCGCTGGTTGGGAGGAGTAACATCAATAACTGTTGTTGTTCTGGGTAAGTTCAGTGTAGTTCATTGAGTTGCAAGCAGTTCTTTGGCATTTCTAGGTTAAATTTCCTTTGAATGGGAATTTCAAGAATGAGTTGGTAGACATAGTAAGTTATGATGCACTCTTATACTCTGAAATACTCGTAAAGAAATGTTGTTTGACATAGTTTGTCTTTTTCCAGATTCAAACGTTGGAGCATGCTTATTTGGCTTTCAGCTTCTCAGAAGCCGAGTTACTGCTTTGTTTTTAGCTGGAGCATATAGAGTTTTCTTAATATGCTTTGGAGTACATTATTGGTATGTTCTTAACAGTCATGATTAGTACTTTCTATATAACTTTGATTCTATACAATTGAGTTGTCATTTCAGTTACTTAGGCTGCATTTTTTGGGGGGTTTTGAGGGGTTGATTTGTTATGCTGCAGGTATCTTGGTCATTGTATTAGTTATGCAGTGGTGGCTTCAGTGTTGACAGGGGCTGCTGTTACTCGCCATTTTTCGGTCGTAAGCCCATCTGCTGCTCGGAGAGATGCTCTAGAGAGGACTGTCATTCGTCTCAGGGAGGGATTTAGAAGGAAAGGTACTTGCAGCTCATCAAGTTTCTCTGAAGGTTGTGAATCAAGTGTAAAACGTAGCAGCAATGTTGAAGCTGCTCAGATCGGAACTAATATTGAAGCTATTTGTAGAAATAACATGCAAGGTCAAGGTGACAGCGGGGCAGCTTGGAATGGCATGACACATCCTGGAGCTGAAGATGACCAAGAAGTTGTAAATAGTGCTAAAAGCTTAGACAGTGGAAGGCCAAGTTTAGCACTCCAAAATACTAGTTCCCGCCCCTCAACTGGGCAGGAATCTGAAAATGGAATAGCTTTAGTGGAACGACAATCAGATAGGCACTGTTCAGATCACAACAAACATCTAGTGGCTGGTAAAGCACTTGGATCACTTGCTAGGAGGTCTTGTCTAAACAAGGGGTTTTGTGGGGTGGGGAGGTTGGAGATTGTCAATCTGCACTTAGTAATCAATGCCTACCACACTTATTACTTGATTTGTAGAATCCATGCTTATTAGTTGATCCATATGGTATGTTGATAGTATGTTCTTGGTATGTTGATAGTAGGCATTCAAAATTATATTAGTTTGACCTTCTAATCTGCATATACAATATCACATCAAGACAATAATACATACATATAGATTTAAAGTAAAATATAATTCAGAATAGTCAAGAATTCCTGATTGAATGTAGCTCACTATATACCTGGGCATGCCTGGATTCCCAGAGGGTCCATTCTCTAGGCTCCTTGTGTGTGGCCAGAGGACTATTCTCAGACTGGTTTTTGGGTGTAAGATCATTCCTAAAATATTTGCATAGGCAAAATTAGTGCTTTGACATTTTAGGTAAGGCATTTAATCCAATCAAGAAAGGAACAATACATTCTGCGGCATTGGAGAGTTTCATTCTTAGGGTAGCCCAGTATGGAATGTTCTCAGCATATACAACACGGATACATTTCTTTCTTTTTTTAGTCAGAAAACAGGACAAAAAAGGTGTCGGTTTTAAGTATTTTCTCCTTTTGACAAGTTTTTGCACTTCGGATCAGATGAACCAATTTGCTTTCCCGCCAGTGTAAGTTTTTGGAATGCTTAGAAGAGGAACATCCATCTGAATGCAGGGCCTTCTCTTGATTGGGTCTGATTTCTGGTTTTGGAATGAATCCTCTTACTTATGTCATCAGATTCTCTATCAGGATTTATTGCAGCCTTTGAGGTCCTCCTCATGCAACTCTATCTTCTCTTCACCCTAATCTCCAAAAATTCTATCAACCACTAATCTTGTAAAATGGGTGCTTTTATTTCTCTAAAATCCTTGCACTATCTTTCTTTCTGACAAAAGCCAAAACATAAATGGCCATCTTCATTTCAGGATCTGCTCTTGAAAGTTCACTTATGATATTTACCTACTTTTTCCAGAGATTTCTTGAATACTTATAAAGTATAATTTCTAATATTGTAATGCATGTTTTGAGAGTCCTCTTCACTACAATCTGAATTCTTCTGGGAAACTGCTTTCTAAATGCAATTCTGTTCAAATTCAAAAAATAGGTAGCAAAAGGGTGGTTTGGCAGGATTTATGATTCTCTTTCATCATTCTGTATTCATAAATGCAGATAGAAGGTTTGGCAATCTTAACCCAATGTATGATCGAGGACAAAATTTCAGCTATGTTGTGTGGAAATGGTATGGTATTTTTATGGACATGGTATCAGACGTGGATGTGGAAATGGTATGGTATTTTTTTGTTCTAAATATCTAAGTAGAATATATTCATTAATTAGAGGAGGTGGATGTTCATTTTTAAAATCTAAACAGTTTTTATTTTTTAAATTGTATGTTTTTCACTTAATCTCATGTTGTTGATATGGGACAGATACAGGCATGTGTTCCAATATGTCTGGACATGATATTTGAAAATGTTCTGATATGGAATTTGGGAAGTACCTTATCCATATCTGTATCTTATACATGGACTCATTTTGACCCTTTTTAGCATATCTTGACTCATTTTGGTATGTTTTGGCCCTGCTTAACCTATTTCGTCTTGTTTTCACTCACTTCTTCCATCCTACCCACTTTAGCACTATCCAACTCATTTTGGCCCACCTTAGCCCACATGCCCTATTTCAAGGCCTAGCCTATTTTGACTCAATTTGACTTACCTAGCCAGTTTTGGCCCATCTTGGCTTGCTAACCCATTTCGACCCACTTTACCTTGTCTTGTTCTCGTATGTTTTTACATCGTCCTTTCAATTTTAGTCCCTTCTAGCCTATCCTAGCTTACTTGATCATTTATTCCCATTTTGGCATGCTTGACTAATTCTTCCCTTCTTGGCTAATTCTAGTTTGATCTAGCCTACTTGTCCCATCTTGTTTGTTTTGACCTCGTTTGACCTATTTTGGCACCTTATGACCAGTTTTGACCTATCACATCCCACGTGGTATTTTGACTCTACTCAACTTGTTTTGACACTTTTTTACCAACCTAACATATTATAGGCTTCTTGGCCTATTTTAGCATGTTCTAGCCTATTTTTGCCTTGCCTTGCTCATTTTAGCATTCTTGGCTTGTTTTTCCCCACCAAACCAATCTTATTCTATCCTATCCATTTTAGCCCTATCTAACCTATATAGCCCATTTTTTCCTTGCTCGACCTATTTTGGCTAGTCCTAATTTGTTTTGGTCCACAACTTGTTCTAGCCTTCCTAACATGTTTTGGCTCTTGCTTAGCTTGTTTTTGACCCCTTTTAGCATATTCCAACCTATCTCCCTTGTCTTAGGCCCCCTATACTGGCCCATTCTAGCTTATTCTACACTTTTAGGCTTGTTTTGATTTATTTTGGCCTATTTTGGCTTGTTTTAACTCATCTTGGCCTCCTTACCTTTTTTAAAATAATTTTAACCCATTGTAATCTGCTTGGCCCATTTTGGCCTATTTTGGGATAAGCTTTTGTTGATTTTAACCCATCTCGTATGTTTAGCCTATACTAGCCTATGTGGGCCCATCATGGCCAATTTCGCATGTTAAAGCCCACTTGGGCCTTTTCTTCCTATTTTGTCTTATTCCAACCTCTTTGATCCATTCTAACTAGCCTGGTGAAATCCTCCTAGCTCGTTGTGGTATATTTTGGTCTATTTTAGCTTGCTTTAGCCCATCCCCCATGCCACTTGTTTAGTCTTGTCTATCTAGTTTTGCCTTTCTTGATTTAGCTTGTTGCAACTTGTACCATCCATTTTGGGCCCTTATGGCCTACTTTTGCCTATGTTGACCTATTTCAATGAGCCCTAGAATGATCAATCCATTTTGACATGTTTTAGCCCATTTTGGCCTCTTGGCCTATTTCGACTTTTTTTAATCCATTCTTCTTCATCTGGTCTATTTGAGCCTTCCTCATCCATTAATGGTCTGCTTTAGTTCATATTACCCACTTTGGCCATCCTAAGTCCATTTTAGCCTATCCTTGCCAATTTTGGCTTGCCCTGGTCCATTAGGCTCGTTTCATCTCATTCTCACCCTTTTTGACCTATCACAACTTTCTATCTATTCTGGCCCTTTTTATCCTCCCTTACCCATTCTAACCCAACCCGTTCTAGTCTCCTAGCTCATTCTAGTATGTTTTGGACTATTTAGGCCTATCCTACCCATTTTATTCCGTCTTAGCCTACATAATCTATTATAGCTTACTTCATTATTATGATCCAACTTGTTTTGCCTTGCATGTCCTCTTTTGGCCTTGTTTGACATATTTCGGTCCATCTTCACCTATTTCATTATATTTGGCAATTTTGGCTTCTTTTTGTATATTTTGGCCTTCCTACCTTGTTTCGATCCATCCTCCTTGTCCTACTCTATCTTACCTATTTCAGCCTTGTATGACCTAGTTCTATTCACTTTGGCCTACTTAACCTATCTTGATCCATCCTACCTCCTTCGATCCCATATATCTCATTTAGCCTATCCAAAGCCTACCCATCTTATTTTAGATTGTCTTGGCCTATTCATCCTATTATTGGCCCATTCATGCTTTGACTCATTTCAGCATATTCCAAACAATTTGGCCTATTCCAAACTTGCTAGACTATTTTGAACCCCACCGGTCTATTTTGGCATGCCCCAACCTATTTTGACCCCACCTAGGCCTTGTAGCGTTTCTACCAATTTTGGCCCACTCTACCCCCCTTGACTCGTTTTGGACCGTTCTTATCAATTTTGACCTATTTGGCCCGTTCTAGCCTTCATAGCCTATTATGGTACGATGTTTTAACCTTTCTTTCCCATTTTGGCCTCTTCTAGATTCAATATTTTGGTATGTTTTGACCCTCTTTGCTTGATATATTTTTGCCCATTTTTATCTACTTGGACCATCCTGACCGATCTTGCTCACTTTGGACTTGCCTAGCCTATTTTAGCCTGTCCTAGACCATTTCAGCCCACAACCCACTTGCCCTCCTTAGCATGTTTCAACCTGTCCTGGCCTATTTTGGCATGTTTCATCCTATTTTGGCCTATTCTACCCATTTTGGCCCCTTCCAACCTATCTTAGCTCATTTTGCCTACCTTAGTCCATTTTGGTAATACTCCAATGACACCTAACCTATTTCAACCTATTTTTGCCTACGTAGCTTGTCCCAACCCATCGTAGCCACTTCGACCCTAATAACCTGATTTAGTTTATCCTAGACCATTTTAGCCTGCTTAATTTTGTGAAAAATAAATAAACCAATAAAGATTATTTGTAATCAAATTCATGGCTTTGTAGTATTAATTAATCCTAGAAACTTGAAGGTGGTTTTATTTAATTGATTTTGATGAATGTAAGTTAGTTTTAGTTCTATATTTAGAAAACATATTCACAAATTTATAGTTGCCACCTGTACCTTATTGTATAAAGATATGCAATTATGTAATAAACATTACAAATAATTAAGTTTTCTGGTTAACTTTTATTTAATGATTCTAAGTAATTATTAAATGTTATACACCAATTATTGTGATTCGGATATTATTTTTTTTGAAAAATTTGAAAAAAACTTGTATTAAAACATTGATCAGTTACAATTGGGATAAGACCCATCCCAGCCGAAAACCATGAAAGCACATGATTACAAGAGAAGAGGAAGATTTGCACAGGATCCAAATCTCTTGAACCAAAACCAAGCTAGCTGAGAGAGCTGATAGATCTGTTACAACAACTTATCGCAAAAACACGCAGCAAACACCAACTTCACCTCTGTCTGCGAAAAAGCTACAAGTCGCGAAATCGCGACACAAGACTCCGCTGACCGCAAAAAAGTCAACTTGTCAAGAAATCACGACAAAAAACCATCCTTGGCCGCGACGGAGCAACATGTCGCGACAAAAATCCACCAGCGTCCACAACGACGCAACACGTTGCGAAATCATGACAACTTTCCTACAGCGGCCGCGACGGCGTAACATGTCGCGATATCGCGACAACATACCTCCTTTGGCCGCGACGGCGCAACATGTCGCGATATCGCGACAACTTTCCCACGGCGACCGCAACGACGCAACATGTCGCGATATCGCGACAACTTTCCCACATCGGCTGCGACAGCGCAACATGTCGCGAGATCGCAACAACCTTTCTTCAGCAGCTGCGACGACACAACATGTCGCGATATCGCGACATGTTACCACCAATGGCCGCGATGGCTCAGCAGGTCGCGAAATCGCGACAAAAACCACACTTGGCATTTTTATTGAACATTGTCTCAAGGATCTTTCAAGGCCCTGCCTAATCACCTCATCTTCAATAGGCATGTCACTGTGATTCGGATATTATTGCAATACAATAACTTGAACAATAAAAGAATTCTACAAAAAGAAAAAATAATAACTTCATCTAAGCATTTAACATTTCCTAGAGAATAATAAAATAAATTTTATTCAACATTTTTTACCTGTCTATTATAAGTTGGTAAGGCCAAAATAGGTTGGTAAGGCCAAAACATACCCAAACAGGTAGAGAGGGCCATAATAGGTGAGGTGAGTTACAATAGGTCAAAATAGATCGAGCAGGGCAAAATAGACTACATGGACTAAATAGACTAAGGCCAAAAGAAGCCATAATGGGTCACAATAGGTTAGGTAGGGCTGAAATGAGTGGGACATGACAAGCAAGCCATAATAGGCCAGATCAAACTAGAATGGGTCGAGAAGGGCAAAACTAGTCAGGCAAGCCAAAATGAGTCAAATAGTCTAGGGTAGAATAGAAGGGATACAAATCGTTGGGATGGGCTAAAAAAAGCTATAACATACCAAAATGAGCCAAGAAGACCAAAATTTGGTTGGGCATGTCAAAATTGGTTAGAATGTTAGGGAGGCTTGGGTGGGCTGAAATGGGATGAGTGGGTTAGGAGAGGCTAAATTTAGCTCAGGCAAGTCAGAATAACCCAAAGTGGTATGCATGGGCCAAAGTATGCAAGTAAAATATGCCAAAATACATACCAAAATGGGCTACGTAAAGCTAGAAGAAGCCAAAAGGAGTAAGATAGGCCATAATTGGCCAAAACAAGTAAGGCAAATTAGGCTATAATATAACGAACAGGCTAGAATAAGTCAAAATAAGCAAGGCAATCCAAGTAGGATGGGTTGGGATAGGTTAAGAAGGCTGATGCATGTCAAAAGGGGACAAAACATAATAGAACAAGCCAAGATAGGTTGGAACTGGTTGAGATAGGTAATATTGGGTATAATAATCTAAAACAAACTAAAAAGGGGTCAAAATAGGTTAAAACAAGGAAAAGTGGGTTGAGGAGGGTTACAATGGACTAAGATGAGCTAAAATTAGTTGAGTAGGTTAAGATGGGCCAACGTAGACTAGGATAAGGCAAAATAGGCTGGAAGGGTCCAAAACAAGTTGAGTACGCCCAAAACAAGTAGGATGGTTCAAGACATTTTGATAAGGCTAGAATGAGTGGGGAAGTCTAAAATAGGTCAAGTGGTGTAGAAATATGCTAGAACATGCCAAAATAGGACTAGAAGGCCAAAATGGGCCAAGTGGGATAAAAACATGCTAGAACAAAATAAAATAAGGTGAGAAGGCTGGAATGGGTCAGGTGGGTTAGAATGGGCTAGATGGGTAAAATTAAGCCAAAATGAATAGCCTAAAATAGGCTAAGATAGGCTAAAATGGGTCAAGCAAGACCAAAGTGGGTAGGATGGGCCAAAACATACCAAAATGGTCCACAAAGGCTTGAAAATCCAAAAGGGTTTAAATGGGTCAAAATAAGCCAAAACGGGCTATGGATGCTAGAATGGTCTAAAATAGGCCAAAACTGGCCAAACGGATTGAAACTAGCTAAAATGGTCCAAGATTGGCTAAAACAGGTAGGCAAGATGCGTGAGGATTGGCCAAATCATAGCAAAATAGACTGACAAGGGTAGAAGTAATGGGTAGGCCAAAATGGCATGAGATAGGTTTCAAGGGACATGAAAAGGACAAACAAGGGGTTGGGCCAAAGCAAGCCAAAACATGCTAGAATGAGCCAAGAAGATTGAAATGGCTCACGTAGGTCAAGGAAGTTGACATGTGCCAAAATAGATTGAAAAGTCCATGCAGGTTGGGATGGGCCAAGATAGGACAAGGTGGTCGTGATAGGCTAACACAAGCTAGGATAGGCCAACATGGGTGGGAGAGGTTGAAATAGGAAGCAACATAGCGAAAAAGGGTTAGGAAGACCGAAGTGAGCTACGAAGGTCATAATGGTTTAAAATTAGCCAAGAATATTGAAATAACTTAGCTAGGTTAGAATGGGTACAAATAGATTATGGAAGCTGACATATGCCAAAGTAGATATAATCCAAGCAGGATGAGATGGGCCAAGACAAGACGAGGTGGTCATGATAGGCTAACACATACTAGGATAAGCCAACATGGGTAGGAGAGGCGCTAACATAGGTAGCAACATAGCCAAAAATGGTTAACATAAGACCAAAGTGGGTAGGATGGGTTGGGACAAGTCAAGTGAGCTAAAATAGGCCAAAACAAACCAATAGAGACTAAAATGAGCCAGGAAGATCAAAAGTGGGTAGGAGGTGTTGGGATAGGCTGAGTAGGAGGTGTTGAGCTAGCTTATCATGGGTTGGGCAAGGCCAAAGTGGGTAAGACATGTCATGATGGGCCAAGTGTGTCAAAATAGGTCAAAATGGGCCAAGAAGGCTAAAATACGCTAAGTAGGGCTAAAGTGGGCAAGATGTGGTGGGATGGTTCAGATGCGGCAAAAACATACTAGAGAATGGGTTGAGACAAGTTGGAAGGGACCAAAATAGATGAGACAATGCTAGAACTCACTAGAATATGCCATAAAGGTAGGAATGGTTAGAGCAAATCAAAATGGGTCATGTTGTACCACACAATTACAACTCGATTTTTACCCCAGTTTTTCGAAAATTTTGTCAAAATTGATGTCTACGTGAACTTAGGGTGCAAGGGTCTTTTTTTTTTTAGAATTATGTCATAGAAGTATTGGGTTTTTTAAAAAAGTTAATGTGGTTATTAAGGTCCAAAGTCCTATGTTAATAAGTCACAATGGGAAATTTTATCCTAATAGCCTTGAGAAGTGTTGTTGTTGCCATTGCACAACTCACCCCAATTTGGGGACCCACTTGAAGTTTTGGGTTTAATTTAAAATTTTTGCTTGCATCAAGATCTTTGAAAATTGGCTTACACCAAGATTTTTTTTTAATTCTGATTACATTGAGGTTTCGAAATTGTTGAGATTTTTGCATCTTGAAGACTTGGATCTAGTTGCAATGATTTGGATTGAATATTTTTGAACATTTGCATCTTAATTGCATTATTTCAAATTAAATTTTTTAGAAAATGCAAATTTCAATGGTTTTCCTAAAGTTCAAAAACCAAACTTCATTTTAGGGTTATGCAAATTTCGTCACTTTTTTCCTACAATTTGATGTAATATTAAAATGGTCACAATTTTTGCCACAAAACTCTGTTTAACCTTATTTAAAAACTGGTGGAAAGAGCTTGAGCTCATCTTCACAATGGTGCTTGATTATTTCAAAAAATAGTAATTTTCCAAAGTAGCCCAGGAATTTCTAATTAAAATATCTCATGATCCAAAACAAATTTTTTATTTTTCTTAGTGGATTTGGATACCCATTTTCCTCATTTAGAAACATGGGAAGTTTTATCAAAATTTGGGCACTTTGAATTTTGACCCAATTTTAGTACTACGAGAAATAAGACATCAAATTTCATGCTTTAATTTCAGATTATTAAATCCCCAAATTCCACCTAAGCCTTCCATTTAAATCATTTAAATCCTATTGGCTCGAATGAAACACTCGATCTCACCCCATTGGTTGCTCTAAAATTTTATTGAGGTTCCCAAACCCTAAGTCATCCACTAAATTTGTATTGGCTCGACTCTCTCAACCGATTACATCCCATTGGGCGACTATCTCAGCTGACATCACCCCATTGGCTGCCATGAATTAAATCCCTTTGCTAAGGTTTTTAAGGTCATGCGCATATGAAATATCCTCACCCTTTGAGTAAAAATATTCTCCCGAAAGATTAAAGGTTTATTGGAAAATTTGACCAAAGTAAGTGCTTAATTTTCATTGGCTTGGGTGAATCGTTTGATCAATCCCCATTGGTTGGCTATTATGCTCGATGATATCCCATTGGTCCAAAATTTTCTAAGCTAGTCATCAATAATTTTTGTCTTCACCTAAGTCCCTACCTGATTATTATTTTGTCGGCTATCATCCTCACTTAAACCTCGCTCGTGCGGCCATAAAATGGAACTCACATACCATTGGTTGAGTTTCTTAGCTGACACCATTTGATTGGTTGGAAGAATCAACAGTGCGGGTGAAGTTGGATGAATCGCTCGCTCACATCCTATTGGTCGGACAAGTCCTTCGATGATATCCCATTGGCCGAGAATCAAAATAAATGATCTTTCATCCCCAAGGTCATTAATAATTTTCATCGCATTAAATATTTATGCACTTTTTCAATACCTAAAGTTTCCTATTTTACCCTTTTTGCTCAATTTCTGCTCTCATCCCATTGGTCGACACACACGTCCGATGAGATACCATTGGTCTGAGCAAAATAAGTAAAATAATCTAAGTTTAAATCGGGTGTACCTTTCCTTTGAGTATCATTGGTCGACTGAGTTGTCCCACACTATCCCATTGGTGGGACATCTCACCCGACGACACCCCATTGGCCATCGAAAAAAATTAAAACTCTTACTAAGGTTTTTAATAGAAGTTCTGGTTTTAATCGGGAGAATTTAATTTTGAAGCTAAAACTTTATTAAAAACCATTTAAATGAGTCGGGCAAGAAGTCATTTAATCGGACAAGTTTGAATTCCAAAACTGACGATATAATTAAAAATCATATAATTGGGGCAAGTTCAAATTTTAGAGTAGAAAACTTTATTAAAAGTCATTTTAGTCGAATGAGTGAGTCGATTGCATCCATTGGCTTGGGTAAGAGAAGCAAACACATCTAATCAGATGGAATTTAGTGAAGTTAATTTTTCCAATGACCTTAAGTTTCGCTATACCTCGAAATAATTTTCTAAGCTCTAAATAAAATAAAGTCACTATTCCCTCATTGGTACGACCCCTTCAAGCGAACACACATTGTGAATTAATCAAGTTAAAACACTAACAAGGGTTAACACTTAAAAAAAAAAAAAACAAAACTTACAAGGAGAAATCATAAATTCAAAAGATCTTGTTTGCTACCGAAAATTTCTAAGCTCTAAATAAAATAAAGTCACTATTCCCTCATTGGTACGACCCCTTCAAGCGAACACACCCGATTGGTGAGATTATATTCAAGTTGATTAAAATCATCTAATCAAGGGATTGAAAACCTTAAGCTTAGGAGAATGAATAATGATGAAAAATTAAGTCACGAAAACTTTAGACAAGGGAGAAATAATTTCATTAAAATATTAATCAAAAGCCTTAGGTTGGTGATTTTATAAGGTTAAATCATTGAATTATAAAACGAAGGCAAATTTATTAAAAATAAAATTTTAAAACTGATTATGAAGATAATGCAAGATACTAAGCACTAAAGGTAAAATTTATATATATAATTAAATAAGAACCTTAATGCTAAAATAAAATTGTAAAATCTTTATAAAGGCATTAATGTGGGTTTAAAACCCTAACATTAAAATTTTAATATAAGAGGAATTAAGATAATAATAATAATAATAATAATAATATACATATATAACAATAATGATAATTTTATGACATTAAAATTTGATTTAAATATTGGCGTTACAATTAAAAATTAATTCTAATGTTAAAACATTATAAGAAATGAGATATGATGTTTAACTTTAGGAAGTCATTTAATAAATTTAAAATCATCAATATGAATAATGATAATATAGCAAAATTTTGATTTTCTTTTGCCATTAAAATATTAATTTGTGTTTTTGCATTTGTAGGTGATATAACAGATAGATAAAGGACAAATGCTAAAAGCCAAAGAACAATGAGGAATTACAAGTGACCGAACCAGGCCGTGAAAGACTGGAAGTTGAAGCGTTGTGTTAGCTTTTGATGCTATATGCTATGGGAGATAACAATCACAAGATACAAAAAAAATAATACGAAAGAAAGTAAATCTGCAAGATGACTAAAAATATATTATAAATAGAAATGTCGAAAATAAATACAATGTAGTGGAGGAAATGAACACTCAATGAATAATGCTACTAGACTACATTGCACCCATCTCCAATATGGGTGACTATCTATGCCCTCTAATTCACTCTCTATGACACTATGCTATATGTGTTCTCTATATCTATGACTATGAAGAAAAATCCATTATATAGGAAGATAGGTTCCTTGGCCAACACTCTATCTAGCTATGCAAGGGAGAATTTGCACATTGACACATGCATTTATTACATTGCATGAAAAAACTAAGTAACTTCCCCCTAAAGTAATCTAATTTCCTAAGTATGTATCTTGGTAGATACATTTACATGACCCAAATAATGTAATATGATCTATTTCTAACACCCAATGTATTACAATATATGGGTATTGAAGAATTTAGTCTTCAATTTGGATCTTCCTCCAATGAATGGTTTTTTATTCTTGCTTCAATCTTCAAATGATGCAAAAAGTAGGTTGAATTTTTAGGTTCTTCTTTCAACTGACCTTGCACTATATTTCCTCCTTCTCTTAGTGTGATCAGATTAGCAGGTAATCTTTGTCTTCTCCCTTTTGAATGTGTTCAACTGGTTCTGTCTTCATGATGACATGTTTCTCTTTAATATGTTTTTTTTTTTTCTTCTTCTTCTCTTCTGATTTTTCCTTGGTGCTGATACGATTTATGTTGCATGACAAGTTAGTCTATCATCACAAAAATATTGTTCCTTCTTGCTAACTTGCTTCTTGTGTTGAGTATGTATAAACACAATTAATGATAGATAAACCATTAGACACTCTTCTGGTGAAAATATAACCAATCTTTGTGAGTTCCACCATGTTGTGAAGAGAATTTCATGAAGGTAGTTAATCAAGGTTGTAAAGTTACCTTCTTTAGCTTCTCTAAGGAAAAAGGAGAATTTCTTTTGATCATTAATAGATATCCTTCTAAGGTATCTATTAAGTTTTGAGAATAAAATTATACTTCATGGAAAAATTCTTCATTGTTGAAAGCTTTTCTCAAAATTTCATCCGTGATAGAACTTGCTATTTCTTAGTAGACTATCTTTCAGCTTTGAAGTATACAAGCTTGATTTTGATTAAAACCTTTATTTTTCCTTAGGTTGTAGGCTTCCTTATGTCTTCCTAGTTATGAGAGTTTATATAGCTAATGTAATTTTAGCTTTTATAAAAGCTTATATTTCCCCAATGGATTTGCAACTTGATAATTTATGATCAATGCTGATATTACCAAGTTTTATGGAATTCCTTATGACTCCCTAGGGATATAATATAGTGCTTTTAAAAATATAGTTCAATTTTTGGTTGATTTTGTAAGGCTTTGTAAATATCAAAAATCAACTTTTATGTATTGCTCCTATTGAACTAGGCACTATTTCTCAATATGTAGAGGTTTTAATGTTGGATTTCTTTTGTCCTTTTTTGATGTGTTTGAGACAAGTATATATATAAGTGTTCAACCTTAGCCTAAATCTTTTGATAACCTCTTTTTAAATATCCCTTATGTTTTAATTGAAGTGAATCTAATTTCCAAAAAGTTAAATTGAAGTAGTAACCCTTATAACTCCAAAATGTTGGAAAATTAGATCACAATAATATTTGTAAATATTTTAAATAAATTCTAGGATAAGTCTTTATTGCTCCTATGTTAATATTGCAAATATTTTATTCATATGATATATTATTCTACTTTTTGAATATTGCTTTCAATGTAGTTGAATTCTTATAATTTCAACCTTATGACTCCAAAGTAAAAGAAAGCATATTATGGTGGAATAAAGCTTACCTTATATCATTCAATATTCGAGGTTACGTTTGATATGCATGCGTTGCAATATGAATGTTGATTATGTGGCTCTTCTTTTAATGATTTGCTTAGAACTTTGGTGGCAAAGAGACGTTCCAAATGTGGCTCTTCCATCAACGATTTGCTTGGAACCTTGGTGGTAAATATACGTTCCAAATGTGGCCATTTCTTCAATGATTTGCTTGGAACCTTAGATGTTCCAAATGTGGCCATTTCTTCAATGATTTTCTTGGAACCTTAGATGTTCTAAATGTGCCACCACTTATGATTGTTCTTGACCTTCATTCTTCATAGCATTGAAGGCTCTTCCAAGCCTTGCTTCCATGCTACCACTACACCCTATGATTGTAGACTTCGGATGTAAATGCTCATCTTTCACTCTCTCTTCGTTGCATTTAATGGTGGTCAATGATGAACAAATGGCACATTCGTTTCTTGAGAGCACTACCACTTCTTGTAACGTTGTTGCACCGAATGTTACTCTTTTGTAATGTATGTGAACTTGCTTTGAGCGCTTGTAACTCCTCAATGTTGGTCTCTTGAGTGTTAGAAATATGACAAGTGTTAGGGAATATTATGCCAAGTGGTATATGGACTTCATGCATGCAAATTTTGATGTAACACCTTCAAGGAGATTGTAACTCCTTCGTTATTCTTCTCCTTAGCTTGCTATGCATTCTTGGGTAGCAGGCAACATATTTTTCTCTACAAGCAATTCATGATCCATCTTGGAGCTTCGAATGAGGATGGGATAGCTCTTTTGCTTTCCACTTTTGATGCTATTCCCAATGTAGCATCTATCCTTCTCTTTATGATTATGCCTTCAATGTGTTCCTTGTTCACATTGATAGAAGTGAAGCTTGATGCGCTTGTTTGCTGGATGTGCTCTATCATATTTTTTTACATAAATAACTTCTTATTGTCCTTGCAGATGTCGATGATGGAATTGTTATGATTTACGTAAATTATTTTGATAGACTTCCTTTGGCTTACGTAAATAACCTTGGTATTATTGTTGTCATTTATGTAAAATCTTCCTTTGTCTTGCAGGTTCATTCCTTGAGAGAATGCCCTTTCGTTGTTGGAGAACACTTAATCCTTTGGCCCTTATTTTGGCTGCCCTTTTTCCTGTACTTGTTGTGCTTATTATGGCACATTTAAATCTGCTACTTTCCCTACGTTTGATGTATTGTAGAAGTGCAATACCATGTAACCTTTAAATGTATATAGAACCTTTTTATTACATCTTTTCTTGCAATTTTTTTACAGGTTTGAGTTTCTAGTTTTTGTAGCATATTAGTGAGTACAAAATGAGGGTTTTGAGGATGTATCTTTGGCTAGACCCCTTAACCTTTTTGCTTGGATGATTGATGGTGAATCCAAGCCTTGTAAATACTGTAAAATGAAGCTTTCTTTTAGTTGCACTAACCCTTGAGTGCTTTGGATTTGAGATTCACCAAATCTCAATATTTGAAGCTTCTTTTGGTTTGTTTTTTTTTTGCATGTACTAACCAATTTTGGTGGCTTTTATTGGCCACTTAGAGTTGCAGGTTTTGTGCTTTCAAGAGTGTCTTTAGAAACTTGATACAAACCAGATTTTGTAGCCTTTTTCAAAGTATAAAAACTAATTTCTTTTGAGAGTAATAATATGCAAATGAATCTTAAAAAATTTCACTTTTTAATGCACTAACAAATTACACCCTATCATTCCAATTTACTCTAAAAAATTAATGCACTCAACCGATTTTTACTGCAACTAATCCAGAATAATCTAGAATAAATCTTCAAGGCTTATTCTACAATTTTATTAGAAGCAAAGGTAGTGGGAGGTAGTCTTATTTTGCTTTCCAAAGTAGATGATAGGTAGTTGGAATTCTAAATCTAATCAACTCCTAAAGTGCAAATGAACCTAAAAAGAACCTTTTTGTTTTGCACTTTTTGAAGACTTTAAATTCAAACCTCCTATTTGCAACTTCAATTCAAATTAAGGTGCTTAAACAATTCTGATAAGTAATTTAATTTATGAATCTACTTGCACCAACAATTGCATACCTTTTTCTTAAAGCTCTTTTTCCACTTAGAGGATGTAGATTTTGGTGTCTAGGATCACCAAGTTGTTGCCTTTTGTAGGATGTTATAACTCTTTGTAGGCTACCTTGAATAGCTTCATCTTCACCAAAAGATGGTCTCAAATTTTCTTTCATGATCCTAGGTTTTTTTGTGGCTTGTTCTCCTCTTGTAGTCTCTTTCTTTTGTTGTATATTTGAAGAGATCTTCATTTTTGAATCAATGCCTTTTTACTGTAAGAGGTAATCTCCAAATCTCCTAGATTTGGCAGGCAAGATACTCTTCATAGCTTTCTTGTAGGAAGTTTCCTCGACTCATCGAATCTCCTTCTCCTACAACAAAGTATTAGTACTGAAATCTTAATCTTCTTCAGAATTAGATACTCTCTTCTGGAGTCTTCTTTAGGATCAAGGCTACTATGGCCTAATTTTAGTCTCAAGGCTCTTGTGGCCTTTTTTAGGATCAAGGCTTTTGTGGCCTCTTTCTACAATATCAAGGCTTCTATGGCATTTTTTAGGATCAAGGCTTATGTGGTATTTTTCTTTTAGATTTAGGCTTCTATGGCCTTTTCTTCTTGATCAAGGCTTCTATGGTCTTTTTCTTCTGGATCAAGGTTTCTATGGCCTTTTCTTCTTGATCAAGTCTTCTATGGCCTTTTATTCTAGATCAAGGTTTCTATGGCATTTTTTTTAATCAAGGCTCCTATAGCCTTTTCTTCTTGTGTGAAGTTGTCAATTTAGTAATGGATATCTCCTATCTCCTAACTTCACGATAACTCTTTTCCAAAAGTATTTTTCAATAGTATATTTTCTTGGACATGAAACTAACCTCTACACTATGAAGACACGCAGACCTTCGAGCAACAAAGTTGAAGTCTCCTAGATTTTAGTTGTAGGAGGAATCCCAATATTCTAAGAATTAGATTTTTGCAACAAAAAGAAACTATTGGTAAATAGTTAAGAAATTCCAGATATCTTGACTTCGCTAGTTGATTTGTCAATCTAGTGGATTGAATGTTGAGTTCTACTCTTCACGAGTTTTTCCTGCAACTCTGTAGAAATACTAGCCAAAAGTAATCTTAGTATTTTTGAAATTAAGACTTTTTTTAGTCCTCACTTGTGGCTCTCCCTGTTTCTACCACCTAGACTATTTTGAGAGTTTTTTATAGTGACTGGTCCAAAGATGTGTTAGGTTGATAAACAAACTCAGGCTCATTAATAATGGTGGTTTTTCTATGGCTAGATCTACCATAGCTCTGATACCATTGTTAGATTTTAATGCTATATGCAATGAGAGATAGCAATCACAAGATGTAAAAATAATAATATAAAAGAAAGTAAATCTATGAGATGATTGAAAATATACTATAAATAGAAATAAAAAAAATGAATACAATGTAGTTATGGAGGAAATGAACACTCCATGAATAATGCTACTAGATTACATTGCACCCATCTCCAATATGGGCAACTTTATCTATGCCCTCTGATTCACTCTCTATGACACTATGCTATATGTGTTCTCTAGATCTATGACTATGACAATAGCACCATTATATAGGAAGATAGGTTCCTTGGCCAACACTCTATCTAGTTGTGCAAAGGACAACTTGCACATGTACAATTTGCACATTGACACATGCATTTATTACATTGCATGAAAAAACTAAGTAACTTCCCCCTAAAGTAATCTAATGTCCTAAGTATGTATCTTGGTATATACATTTACATGACCTAAATAATCTCTTGATCTATTTCTAACACGTTGGGGTTAAATTCATTGAACTAAGAAAAGAGTAAGTAAACACTATTGATGAGTGCATGAATAAGGTTTTTCACACAGAAAATAATATGATTGGTAGTGGAAATATTAAACTATATTCCAATGTAATGACAAAAATGTTTGATACAACGAATGGATTCCTTAAGAGCGAAAAAGGGAAAGGAAATGTTGTAGTATAAAATTTTTCAAATATTATTACAAAATTTCCCTTCTATTGCCCTGCCTGTAATTCATCCTATAATACTTCTAGTTGTACCATCTATTCGTCCTTGCATCCCAACATAAACCTTAAAGAACAAAATTCTAAAGAAGGGGCACTATCCAATAAAATAGTGCAGGCTGAAGAATAAAAAGTTGATAAAGGGTTTCAACAATTGAGAATGATGAATTTGAAGATGAGGGTATCAGGACCAAATTAGAAGATACACATCCTAAATCTAAAGAAGATAATGAGGTTCATCAAGAACATAGAACTTTAATTTTTGAATAAGGACTTTAAGAGTATAAAAGATAAGATGAATATTCCTAATATGAATGAGATGCAAAAACAACATTCAGAAGTAGGGGCATTTTCCAACAAAACAGTGCAAGTTGAAGAAGAAAAAGTTGATAAAGGGTCAACAATTGAGAATGATGAGTTTAAAGATGAGGGTTTTTTTAAGTCCAATACTGAAAAAAACTATGAAACAAAATCAATTGGTCGTGAGCTTAAAAACATAATTAAATCTAGAGGAGGTGTTGGCAAATAAATTATATTACAAAAGAAACCATTCCTAAGTGTAAAGGTGATGTCTCTAAAGCCATAAAGCTTATTGGTCAGCCAAAAAAATTGTCAAATAGGCCCTCAAGTATAAAATTTTGTAAAAACATAATCCAATCCACAATAAAACCTTTCTACGTCTCTCTAAGATGTATGTCAAATCTAGAGGATGAATATGTCATGCTTAGTAATAGAGCTTCACATAACATTATGACAAAGTGAATAGTTGATCTATTGAGTCTTCCTTCTACAAGGAACTATCCCCCTATTTTTATTTTAAGTGTGAAATTAGATAGATTAAAGCAAGTCAAATCAAATAAAATCGACAAATTCATAGTACTCGTTGGCCTGGAAAAGGATGTTGGTCCCTTTTCTGACTTCTCCATTATATTCATTAACCAAGCCTTCATCCTAGGTCCACATTTGTTACCTCTTCTCAAGGAAAAATCCCCAATACCCAACCCATCATCAGGAGTCCCACAAGAATTGGGCAGTCTAACCAAAAGATATCATGATAAGAGCAAAAGTAAAAAGGATGCATAAATCTCGACCGTGGTTTGTTCCTTTTTGGAATCATTAGGAATTGAGAGTGTGTCCCAAACCATTTAGACATAAACAAAAGGGATTTGAACTCACTCTACATCGCAAGGTCATAAATTTGTTTTCGCAAAATAAAAGTGTTACCCTCCTAGTTAATTGCTCTTGCAAATATTCCAATGAGATACTTTCCTTTTTGCCTCATCACCATCCATGTCTAGCAATAGTTATATTTTTGTCTCCTTAAAAGATTTTGTTTCACACCGTAGTTTTGACAGACTTGTTCTAATCAGGTAAAGAAAGACATATGACACTAAGGGCTTATAGGCTAGGTTTTAGGAAATTGTCCCATAGGTTTGGAGCTACAAAAAATTAAGTGGAAGGTACTACGCGTTATCCCAAAGCTTCACATTTTCCACAAATTTTAAGGTTATTTTAGGTTATTTACTCTTATTTTTAGCCTTATAGATTTCTAACCCTTCATGAGCTTTGTAATTCATCATAATTCTTCTCAAGTAAGAAGAAAAATATAAATAATGCAAATTAGCTATGTGCTTGGGCTATCTGGATAACCTCTATCGGGGATATAGACTTTTGGCTGGCAGTAGAGCTCCAGAGGAAATTGAGGTCATATCCACTAGGGCTATAAATGCCTGATTGGTAGTGGAGCAATGCAAAGGTGAATATCATTCAGAGTGAAATAATTAATAGGCTCAACTCCTGCCAGTATGATAAAATTTTGACTGATCAAGGAAAGAGAACGAATACACAAAACACACACAAGCCAAGGCATGATGACACAACATCTTCCAAATAAATCTGGCTCAACTCTATCTTAAGACATTATCAAAAGATTTGTTGCCCCATGAGTCAAGGTTCATTTGTTTTTAAACTAGGTCATCTAATTTTACTGATTAGAACCAAGGTCAATCCTTTATTATTTTTCAAAATCAGTGCCTTTGTTTTCCTTTTCAGCTTTTAGTCCAAATATTTATGGTCTCTTGATTGATTGTTAACCAAATATTCTGGAGCTCTCAAGAACATTCATGCACTATTAATATCATTCATGCTACCTATCCCAGTTAGATCTAGTGTTGTACCCCACAATTACAACTTGATTTTACCCTATTTTTTCAAAAAAATTGTTAAAATTGATGTCTAGGTGAACCTAGGGTGCAAGGGTTATTTTTTTTTAGAATTACAATGTCATATAAGTATTGGATTTTTTTTTAAAAAGATCATGGGGTTATTAAGGTCCAGAGTCCTGTGTTAATAAGTCACAATGAGAAATTTTGTCCTAATAGATTTGAGAAGTGTTGTTTCCATTGCACAACTCACCCCAATTTGGGGATCCACTTGAAGTCTCGGGTTTAATTAAAATTTTTTGCTTGCATCAAAATATTTGAAAATTGGCTTACACTAGATTTGTTTTAATTATAATTACATTGAGATGTCAAAATTGTTAATATTTTTGCATCTTGAAGACTTGGATCTAGTTGCAATGATATGGATCGAATATTTTTGAGCATTTGCATCTTAATTGCATTATTTCAAATTAAATGTTTCAGAAAATGCAAATTTCAATGGTTTTCCTAAAGTTCAAAAATTAAATTTCATTTTAGGGTTATGCAAATTTCATCACTTTTGCCCTACAATTTGATGTAAAATTAAAATGGCCATAACTTTTGCCACAAAACTTCATTTAAGCTTATTTAAAAACTAGTGGAAAGAGCTTGAGCTCATCTTCACAATGGTACTTTATTTGCAAAAAATTGAACATCAATTATTTCTAGAAATAGTAATTTTCCAAAGTAGCTCAAGAATTTCTAATTAAAATATCTCATGATCTAAAATTATTTTTCTTAGTGGATTTGGATACCCATGTTTTCTTTAAAAGATCTTTCTCTTGATTTGTCCTCTAAAGACCAACATGCATTAGTCCTTGTATCTTCTTCTAAATAATCATTAAGATCTATATTGTGTTGTGTACTTAAGTAAATACCTTATCCTTCTGGGTTATGGGGAGCATCACAAGTTGAACAAAAATAAAAAATATATTCTGCAAGATTAATAGATGGGATAGGATTTGGAACATTGTTTTTTATCTCTATTAGATTCTCTTTTCTTCCAGTTATTATTCCTATTGTTCTTATTCCTATTTTCTTCATATGGGGCATTGTTATTTCCCCAATTCCTACTAAAAATTTTCTTGAAGGGGGGGGCATTATCAACCTATAGCCTCTCTATTTGTGATGACTCACCATTATTTCTATTATTTCTTTCTATTCTTGCTAACCTGTTGTTCATAGTATTGAACATCTCTATCACTTGATTAGTCAATTTTTCCATTGGATCCACTTCAGATCTTCTCTATAAATCGAAGGCTACCCTTTTTGGTTTTCTATTAGGTTGATTTATCTCTAGAGAGTAATGTTTCATTTTACCACTATCTAGCATGTTTTTTTTCGATATCTATTGCTTTATCCATACATTCATCGACAGTGGTAGCTTGATCTTGCCTTAAATCATAATTGAACTCTCCTAGGAAAGCATTCTTTTAGAAAAAAAATGATTGGATGTCATTTAGCCTGAGGTTAGTAGGGATTTTTTAACTAGTTCTAGAAAACCTTCTATTAAAATCACTGACAACTTCATTTTCCTTTTTCTTCATATTTGTTAATTCGGTTAACATGGATTGTTCATTTTTTCTTTCTCTAAATTTTCTTAGGAACACAGTTTTCATCTTCACAAAATCTGCAATGTTATTGGTTGGGAGGGTGTTAAAACACTCTCTAGCATATTTTTCTAGTGTTTACATAAACAACATTAATACTACATCTTCTCGTTCTACCTCTAAACTATCCATAGCGTATAAAATTTTTTTGATTTGGTCTTCTCCAGTAATTGTATTATTTCGTTGAAACTTGGGAAGATAATTATAGGCTTTGTTAGGTAGAGCATTTAAATTTGTAAGTAAAGCAAAAGGTCTGTATCTATTCGTTCTCCATAGTTGAACATTATTTGTAAGTAAAGCCATTCTAGCTGTAGGGGTAATGGTATTCTGATTCATAGTAACACTGCCTACAAGAATGGTGGGCTGAGAAACTTCTATATAATCTAATGAATTACCTACTACAGAATAAGGATTTGCAGGGCTATGAGATTGTGATGAATTAGATGTATTAGCTACAACATAATTAAAAACATCATCTACAGTAATATCAACATCAGTAGTATTTTGATTCTTATTTTTATTTATGTAATTTTTATTGGTAAAGTAAGACTTATTCTCATAAATAGTACTCTTCAGAAGTGCGATATTTTGATTGTGGGTAAATACCTCTAGGTTCTCAAATTTTGGAAAAGGATCTTTACCATTTCTCCTCGTATGCTCCAACACGTTCTGCTCCTTCTTTCTTGATTTTTGATTTTTGGGTTTGATCAGACAGAGTCGACAACATAGGTAGTGCAAAAAGAACATAATGTATGATCAAGATTGCTTGATCTTAATACTCTCAGCCTTACAGGATATGGTTCTTTGGGGGATTTCAAGAAAATCAAGAAACATCAAGAACACTTCAAAAGATAATTGAAAATCATAGGCAAAAGAAAATAAAGAACATAAAAGACATAAAAATCAAAATGCAGGTTCTTTATTCTAATTGGTCGTATGTTTATTAAAATATAGTCATTAAGATTAAAAATTTAAAAAGATAAACAATCTATTTTAACATGTCCTCCCTGGCAACGGTGCCAAAAAACTTTTGGAAAAATTTCTTGCATCCATAGGGTTGAGCTATCATGCTACAAGAATTTTTCTAAAACCAACGAGCTACTATAGGCTCTGGTCAACCTGCCTCTTTATTTTGGTAAAGGGTGTATTGCTATGATTAAAAGAAGCCAAAATGGGTAAGGAAACCCCATTTGTAAACTTAAGCTATTGCAAGTTTATTCACTCCAGATTTTAATTATACACTACTTATATAAAATTGACCAAGCATGGTAAAAAAATCTAATTATGCCTTGTGTCTAGATTCATTGGGCTGTTATAGTAATTTTAACAATGCTTTCAAATGAATAGAAAGAAGGAGAAAAAGAAGAAATTGGCACTATTAAACCCATTTAAATATCGTAATAAATCTAATAGGTAACCAACGAAATAAATGTTCATAATAATTTCAAATAATGTAATATGCCATGAAGCTACATACAGTACTGAACACAAAAATATGATAGAATCAAAACCCAGAATTGTATTAATTTTTCAAATGAATTAATGCAAAGTTGGTAGAATGCCATTAAACTCTAGAAAAAACTACTATAAGCTAAAGCACATAGGGGATACAATAGAAAAACTACTAGGCACTCAAGTATACCTCTTAGCAAGAATTTGTTATATCTAAAGCTTGATGTCGATTCTGACCTTGGTTGTTCCTTTTATATCCTCTGGTTTTTTATTCGGTTATTTTTGGCCTCATATGGATCTTACACTTGTCATGCTTTGATTTGATCCTCCAGATATTGTACAACTATACCACACTATTTCTTTTTACTCGTTCATCGGTTTGTTGACTCGGTATCCGACAAATATTTTTCTTCTCTTCCTACCTCATCTTTTGGCCGGCCTCCTATTTTTGAACTCTACCCTACTTCTGTGATCCTTATTTCTTCTCCCACGAGAGTATTCAACTTTATTTGTAGGCCATGCACTCTAGTTTACTTCATTTTTTTGATTTGCTGGAGTATTCTAATCTATTTTTCAATAAGCCTCCATGCATCTGTATGAAACTACACAAAAAACATTACTATGTTCATTTCTTGCAAGATTTTACTCTTTTGTGTGTTGATTAAGGACTTATTCTTCTCGTACATAGTAACCAGAGAATCCACAATATTGACCAGGAAGGTAGCTTGTCTAACCATATCTCTTTCATCATCTGGTTGATAGTCAAATTCTTCTATTTTATTCATGATGAGATCTTTGATGTTAGCAATATCTAAGAATTCTTCTAGTGATAACCCAATATCTATCAATTTTCCTCTTATATCATCTAGTAAAGAGTATATCTTTGCTACATCATTATACCATTTTCCCAAGTTTCCATCAATTAGTGACACCTTCATGAATTCAAAATTGTTTCTTATCTTAGTGCCATCACTCAGGACTACCTCTTTATCCTGCAACTCTTCAAAATATTCAGCGATCAGTAAGAGAGTAGGATAAATGACTTCTAATTCTTGTTCCTTTTGATATAGCAGGCTTTCCATCTCATGGATAGTAAATCTGATCAATCCGATCTATCTAAACATTTATGTGATCCCATCAATCCTATCCTAGTATCTTCAAAGAGTTTTATTTTCTAATTTTAAAGAGGCATACTGCATAATCTACCTCTCTCTGTGTTGTAGTAGGTGGCACTTGTGTGGCATTTTCTTGAGACAACTGTTCCTGCAAGCTGTTAATCATGGCTTGCATTTTTGCCATTTTATTATCTTTTATCTCTAATTAGATCCTTAAGTCTTTATTTTTCTGGTGCGAAAGATCTGCAATTTTCTCATGCATAGCTTTATTCATTATGACAATGTCATCTTCTTATCCATGCATTGAAATCTTCCTTTTTTTATCATCAATTCCGAAGACAAAAGTTTTCTGTGGTATAGGTATGGATATCTTTGCAATATATATTCTAGACATGTCTTCATCCACTACTGCAATGGAGCTTTCTTTCCTACCACCCATTCCTGTTGATATTTGTAATTCTTGCTCATTGGCAACACTAAAAACTATTTCTTCTTCTATCCTTTCTAGTGTGACTTTTGTTGAGGTTAGACCTAGCTTAGGATTCTTTGCCTTAGGGGTAGTTACAGCTTTTTGCCTTTTGATCTTATAGTCTCTTAAGATGTCCCCAAAACCACCTGCTCTCCTCATATTCATTTGTATCATTGATGGGATTTGTACTACTTTGTTATTAATATTCAGTGAACTAAGAATGGTTTGTGGGGTTAGCTTCTTTACACTACTTAGGGCTAGAAACTGATCAAAAACAAGAATAAACATCTTACTTTGAAGTCATAAGATCTTGGGAAGGTGCAATGACTACCTCTTTCCCTTTCCCTATACTAGATTATGTAGGAGTTTGTTGTGAAGTTTTGGGCGCTGCCTCTATCCTAAGGTGAGGATTCTCAAGAACTTGAATTTATGCTCTACTATATCTGCCATACTCATCGTAACCTCCATTTGATTGATGCCCCTACTCTTCTATGATTTCCAATATAACATCTTCCTAAATTGTTGGGGGTAGGGAAAATAAGGGCTGCTGAATCCACAAAATTCCTCCTTATTGAGACTAGTACTGAACACAAAAATATGATAGAATAAAAACCCAGAATTGTATTAATTTTTCAAATGAATTAATGCAAAGTTGGTAGAATGCAATTAAACTCTAGAAAAACTACTATAAGCTAAAGCACATAGGGGATACAATAGAAAAACTACTAGGCACTCAAGTATACCTCTTAGCAAGAATTTGCTATATATAAAGCTTGATGTCGATTCTGACCTTGGTTGTTCCTTTTATATCCTCTGGTTTTTTATTCGGTTATTTTTGGCCTCATATGGATCTTACACTTGTCATGCTTTGATTTGATCCTCCAGATATTGTACAACTATACCACACTATTTATTTTTACTCGTTCATCGGTTTGTTGACTCTGTATCTGATAAATATTTTTCTTCTCTTCCTACCTCATCTTCTGGACAGCCTCCTATTTTTGAACTCTGCCCTACTTCTGTGATCCTTATTTCTTCTCCCACGAGAGTATTCAACTTTATTTGTAGGCCATGCACTCTAGTTTCCTTCATTTTTTTTATTTGCTGGAGTATTCTAATCTATTTTTCAATAAGCCTCCATGCATCTGTATGAAACTACACAAAAAACATTACTATGTTCATTTCTTGCAAGATTTAACTCTTTTGTATGTTGATTAAGGACTTATTCTTCTCGTACATAGTAACCATAGAATCCACAATATTAACCAGGAAGGTAGCTTGTCTAACCATCTCTCTTTCATCATCTGGTTGATAGTCAAATTCTTCTATTTTATTCATGATGAGATCTTTGATGTTAGCAATATCTAAGAATTCTTCTAGTGATAACCCAATATCTATCAATTTTCCTCTTATATCATCTAGTAAAGAGTATATCTTTGCTACATAATTATACCATTTTCCCAAGTTTCCATCAATTAGTGACACCTTCATGAATTCAAAATTGTTTCTTATCTTAGTGCCATCACTCAGGATTACCTCTTTATCCTGCAACTCTTCAAAATATTCAGCGATCAGTAAGAGAGTAGGATAAATGACTTTTAATTCTTGTTCCTTTTGATAGAGCAGGCTTTCCATCTCATGGATAGTAAATCTGATCAATCCGATCTATCTAAACATTTATGTGATCCCATCAATCCTATCCTAGTATCTTCAAAGAGTTTTATTTTCTAATTTTAAAGAGGCATACTACATAATCTAGATGTTGTAGTAGGTTGCACTTGTGTGGCATTTTCTTGAGACAACTGTTCCTGCAAGCTGTTAATCATGGCTTGCATTTTTGCCATTTTATTATCTTTTATCTCCAAATAGCTCCTCAAGTCTTTATTTTTCTGGTGCGGAAGATCTACAATTTTCTCATGCATAGCTTTATTCATTATGACCATGTCATCTTCTTATCCATGCATTGAAATCTTCCTTTTTTTATCATCAATTCCAAAGACAAAAATTTTCTGTGGTGCAGGTATGGATATCTTTGCACTAGATATTCTAGACATGTCTTCATCCACTACTGCAATGGAGATTTCTTTCCTACCACCCATTCTTGTTGATATTTGTAATTCTTGCTCATTGGCAACACTAAAAACTATTTCTTCTTCTATCCTTTCTAGTGTGACTTTTGTTGAGGTTAGACCTAGCTTAGGCTTCTTTGCCTTAGGGGCAGTTACAGCTTTTTTCCTTTTGACCTTATAGTCTCTTAAGATGTCTCCAAAACCACCTGCTCTCCTCATATTCATTTGTATCATTGATGGGATCTGTACTACTTTGTTATTAATATTCAGTGAGCTGAGAATGGTTTGTGGGGTTAGCTTCTTTACACTACTTAGGGCTAGAAACTGATCAAAAACAAGAATAAACATCTTACTTTGAAGTCATAAGATCTTGGGAAGGTGCAATGACTACCTCTTTCCCTTTCCCTATACTAGATTATGTAGGATTTTGTTGTGAAGTGTTGGGCGCTGCCTCTGTCCTAAGGTGAGGATTCTCAAGAACTTGAATTTATGCTCTACTATATCTGCCATACTCATCATAACCTCCATTTGATTGATGCCCCTACTCTTCTATGGTTTCCAATATAACATCTTCCCAAATTGTTGGGTTGGGGGTAGGGAAAATAAGGGCTGCTGAATACACAAAATTCCTCCTTATTGAGACTAGCTCTAGGGGGTAATTGTATGGCCTTTGAATTTTTTAATTACCTTTGAGCTCATAAGGGAACTTCTCCCATACATTGCATAAAATGGGCAAGACTATTTGAGACAGGTTAGATCATACCAAAACAAGTTGGGAAGGTTAAATTATGTCGAAACAGGATAGGAAGGCTAGGATAGGCTAGAAGTAACCAAAACATGTGGCATGGGGGATGGGCCAAAATGGGGTAAAACATACTAAAGTATGCTAGGAAGACTATAATATGTTGGGCAGGCTAGAATTTGTTAGGGAGGTCAAAATGGGCCAAAATAGATAGAAATAAAACAAGCAAGCTAGAATTGGGATAAGCTAGTCATGATAGGCCAAAGTGAGCTTTATTTTAGGACAAAATAGGTGAGACAAACCAAAAAAAGCTAGAACATAGCCAAAACAAGCCAAGGAGACTAAAATAGGTTAGGTGGGACAAAATAATTTAAATCATCCAGGGAAGCAAGGATGGGTTGAAACATACCAAAATGGGTTGGGTTGTTTAGAATGGGTTAGAATGATTCAAAATAGCTAAAGAAATAAGGATTGACCAAAACATGCAAAATGGGTCAAGCTAAGCTAAAACTAGCTAGGATAGGCTAAAATTGATCAGGTACGAAAAAAGTGGGCACAATAGGTCAAGATGAGCTAGGCAAGTCAAAATAGTCCAAAATGGCCTAGGAGAGGCTAAAATGGATCAAGTAGAGCCAAAGTGTGAAGGACATGTTAGGATGGGATAGGCAAGGCTGAAATATACTAGAACAAATTGAGAAGGTCAAAAAAGGCCAAGAGGGTTGTAAGAGGTCAGGTCAACATGAATCGGAACATATCATAATAAGCCAAGAAAGTAAGAACAATCCAGGTGGGTCAAAAGGCAAAAAGTGGGTTGAGGGTGTCAAAATTGGACATAATAGGCAAAAACAATGAAAGTGGATGGGTTGGGTCAAGATGAGTCAAGCAAACCAAAGTGGGTCAAGATAGACCAATAAGGGTTAGAACATTATAAGTTGGGTTGGGAAGAGAAAAACAAGTTAGAAAAGATTGTGATAGGTAAGAAGGGAAAGAGACAGACGAGATGATATAGCATATGCTAAAACAAGCCAAAAGAGGCCAAAATAGGTGGAGCAGGCTTAAATATAACATGCCAGGAAGATAAGAACGAGTAGGGTAGGCTGAAAAAAAGGCCAAAATAGGATGAAATAGGTAGAAATGGGTTAGGGTAGGGCTAGATGGGCTAAAAAAAACTAGAATATGCTAACATATGTCAAAGTAGGGCCAAAACAAACAAGATAGGTCAAGATAGGCCATGTAATGCTAAAATAGGTAGGATAGGTTAGGATACTCTAGGTGCACCAAAAAAAGCAAGGAAGGCCAAAATAGGTGAGGTAGGACAAAAATAATCTAAAACATAGCTAAATAGGCAAATGAAGCTAGAATAGGTTTAGCTCATTAAAAAGGGTTATAATAGGTTGAGTGAGCCAAAAAAAAATTAAAATAAGTTGAAATACGCCAAGTAAGTTGAAATTAGTCAAGTGGAGCAAATTAAATAAAAATAGGCTATAACAAACTAAAATAGACTAGGCATGTTTGAAGATGGAAAAATGGCAAGAACATACCAATATAGGCAAGAGAAGACAAGATGGACTAGATTATATAAGAATAGGTCAGGAAGGGTGGCACTAGTTGGGCAGGCTAGAATGGACTAGGCAAGGCCAAAATAGAGTGTGTTATACTAGAATGGGCTAGGAAGGGCAAAACTAGTGGAGTAAGCCAATGTGGGTTAGGCAAAGACGAGATAGACTAGAAGGGACAAAAATGGGCAAGACAAGTTAAAATAGGACATAAAGCTAGGAAGACTAGAAACAGTTGGGCAGGTCAAAAAAAGTTAGGGAAGCCAAAGTGTTCCAAAATAAGTAGAAATAGGTCAAGTGGATCATGATGGGCCACAATGGTCTAAGCAGGCCAAAATGAGCCAAGTGGGATAGAATGGATTAGAATGAACTAAAATAGGCTAGGTGGATTGAAACAAGCCAAGTGGAGCAAGGTAGGTCAAAATGGGCTAGGCTATGAAGGCTCAAATAGGTTGAAATGGGTCAAGACAAGCCAAAATAAGTCAAGGAAACTAGAATGGAAAAAAAGGCTAAAATAATCCAAGTGGTAGTGACAAGCTAAAATGGGTTGAGCTAGACAAGACTGGCCAAAATGGATCAAGACTGGTCAAAACGAGTTGAGACTGACCAAGTTAGATCATACCAAAACAAGTTGGGAAGGTTGAATTGTGTCGAAACAGGATAGGCAGGCTAGGATAGGCTAGAAGTAACCAAAACATGTGGCATGGTGGATGGGCCAAAATGGGGCAAAACATACCAAAGTGAGCTAGGAAGACTATAATATGTTGGGCAAGTTAGAATTTGTTAGGGAGGCCAAAATGGGCCAAAACAGGTATAAATGAACCAAGCAAGCTAGAACTGGGATAAGCTAGTTATGATAGGCCAAAATGAGCTTATGATAGGATAAAATAGGTGAGACAAACCAAAACAACCTAGAACATAGCCAAAACAAGCCAAGGAGGCCAAAATGGGCTAGGTGGGTCAAAATGATTTAAATCATCCAGGGAAGCAAGGATGGGTTGAAATGTACCAAAATGGTTTGGGTTGTTTAGAATGGGTTAGAATGATTCAAAATAGCTAAGGAAACAAGGATTGGCCAAAACATGCCAAAATGGGTCAAGCTAGGCTAAAACTAGCTAGGATAGGCTAAAATGGATTGGGTAGGAAAAAAGTAGGCACAATAGGTCAAGATGAGCTAGGCAAGTAAAAAATGGATCAAGTAGGCCAAAATATGGAAGAACATGTTAGGATGGGATAGGAAAGGCTGAAATATACTAGAACAAATTTAGAAGGTCAAAAAAGGCCAAGAGGATTGTAAGAGGTCAGGTCAACATGAATAAGAACATATTATAATAAGCCAAGAAGGTAAGAACAATCCAGGTGGTTCAAAAGTCAAAAAGTGGGTTAAGGAGGTCAAAATTGACCATAATAGGTAAAAATATCGAAAGTGGATGGGATGGGTCAAGATGAGTCAAGCAAACCAAAGTGGGTCAAGATAGGCCAATAAAGGTTAGAACATTGTAAAACAAGTTGGGAGGGGAAAAATAAGTTAGAAAATATTGTGATAGGCAAGAAGTATGTCAAAATAAGCCAAAAGGGGCCAAAATAGGTCGAGCAAGCTTAAATATAACATGTCAGGAAGATAGGAACAAGTAGGTTAGGCTGGAAAAAGGCTAAAATAGGATGAAATAGGTAGGTATAAATGGCTTAGGGTAGGGCTAGATGGGCTAAAACAAACTAGAATAGGCTAACATATGTCAAAGTAGGGCCAAAACAAACAAGATAAGTCAAGATAGCCATGTAATGCTAAAATAGGTAGGATAGGTTAGGATACTCTAGGTGCACCCAAAAAAGAAAGGAAGGCCAAAATAGGTGAGGTTGGGAAAAAATAAGCTAAAACATAGCTAAATAGGCCAATAATGCTAGAATAGGTCTAGCTCATTAAAAAGGGTTAGAGATGGTTGAGTGAGCCATAAAAAAATCAAAATCAGTCGAAATAGGCCAAGTAAGTTGAAACTAGTCAAGTGGGGCAATGCAAATCAAAACGGGCTAGAACAAACTAAAATAGACTACGCATGTTTGAAGTTGGCGAAATGGGCAAGAACATACCAAAATAGGCAAGAGAAGACAAGATGGGCTAGATTATATAAGAATAGGTCAGGAAGGGTGGAACTAGTTGTGCAGGCTAGAATGGGCTAGGCAAGGCCAAAATAGAGTGTGTTATACTAGAATGGGCTAGGAAGGGCAAAAGTAGTCAAGTAAGCCAATGTGGGTTAGGCAAGATGAGATAGACTAGAAGGGACAAAAATGAGCAAGACGAGTTAAAATAGGACATACCAAGCTAGGAAGACTAGAAAGAGTTGGGCAGGTCAAAAAAAGTTAGGGAAGCCAAAGTGTTCAAAAATAAGTAGAAATAGGTCAACTGGGTCATGATGGGCCAAAACAAACAAAATAGGTCAAGATAGGCCATGTAATGCTAAAATAGGTAGGATAGGTTAGGATACTCTATGTACACAAAAAAAAGCAAGGAAGGCCAAAATAGGTGAGGTAGGGAATAATTTCTTCATTCAATAGGATTCTTTTTTCACACTACAAGAATTTGTTTGAAACCAACGAGCTATTACAGGCTCTGGTCAACCTACCTCTTTATTTTGGTAAAAGATCTATTTGTTTGATTTAGAAATACCTAAATGGGTAAGCAAACCCCAAAGGTAAACTTATGATTTTACAAGTATTATGCACTCCAAATAATAGTTACAACTTAGTTTTATTAAATTGACCAAGCAAAGACAACAACTCTTATTATGCCTTATGTAGACTGGTGCCTAGAAGGAGGAGGAGAAGTAATTGACACTATTAAACTCATCAAATATCATAATAAATCTAACAGTTGGTCAATGAAAGAAAATGTTCACAACACATTCAAATAATGTAATATGCTACGAAGTCACACACAGAACTGAAGATAAAAATGGTAGAATTGAACCCCAAAATTGTATTAATTTTCCAATGAATTTACATGCAGAGTTGGTAGAATGCCATTGAACTTTGTCTCAACTTTTTAATACAATGAGAAAATCTTGTTCAAATAATGTAACAAGACTTCTTCAATTCTCCTATTCCAATCTTATAACAAGAAGAATCTTTGGACTTCAGGATAAAAAATAACTGGAAATGTTCTCAACTTCTTGAATACAATTCTACCAAAACCTGCATAGCAAAGGGGAAGAATGAGGGGTGAATAGAAAAAAGACACAAAGGATACAACAAAACAACTCACAGGGCACTCAAATATACCTCTTAGCAATATTTGCTATCTCTAAATCTTGATGCAGATTTTGATCACAGTTGGTGTCTTTATAGCTTTAGGTTCTTGAATCTATTATTTTTGGCCTCATTTGGGCCTTACAGTTGTCACCATTTGGTTAAGTCATTCAGATATATAGTATAGTTGTACTCCACTACTTCCTTTTGTTGGTATTTTGTATACTCTATCTGGACATTTTAATTTGACTATTCCATTAACCATTTATCTTAGTTCTTGATGAGTGTTTTCCTTCTATATCTTCTTCATCCTCCGGTTGACTTTGTGCTTTTGAAATTTGCCCTATTTCAGTGTTTTTTATTTCTTCTCCAAGAGGTTTGTTTATCTTCAGCTCTAGACCCTGTACTACAACTGATTTCATTTTTTTATTTTGTTGAAGTTCTCTGATTTATTTTTCAATGAGCCTCCATGCATAAGTATGAAAGGTTATAACAAACCTTACTATGTTCATTTCCTGCAGGATCCTATTTTTCTATGTATTGATAAAGACTTTGTTTTTCTCATATATAACAACCAGGGAATCCACAATGTTGATAAA